>JANIJG010015818.1:0-23057 GCA_024611175.1 Megaceryle torquata | reverse complement strand
CCCAGGGCAGGGGTGGAGTCCCCATGATCCCTGGAGGGGTTTCCAAGCTGTGGAGCTGTGGTGCTGAGGGCCATGGGCCAGTGGTGCCCTGGCAGTGCTGGCGGGTGGTTGGATTCCATGAGCTCCAAGGTCTCTGCCAACAATTCTCTGATTCTGTGAAAGTTGAACCTGTGTGTCCACGCTGGGGGATGAATCATGGCTCTGTCGTACCCCATGGATCAGCTTGGTCCGAGGCTGGCAGGAGGGGTGAGCAGCAGTCCCAGCACACTTCAGTTTTACCTTCTTGCTTCTGTCACCCACAAAATGTGGGGATGAGAAGGGGTCAGTAGGCACCCACCCAGTCAGACACCCCCAGACTCCCACAGTGTCCCCAAAGGGCAGCACGGCACAGCCGCCTTTGTCACCGGAACCAGTTTGCTGGGGATTGTTCTTTGCATTGCAGTGGCCTTGCAAAGGGGAACAAAGGCATTGTCTGGAGACAGCTCTGGCTGGAGCGAGCTGCGACTCTGTGGATCAGTGTCTTGGAAGTCATCTCCTGCCGTGGGCCAAGTGCTGCATGGAGCCCATTTGTGTTGATAGTTGCACTTTGCTTTTCTTTCTTTCTTCTCTCTTTTTTTTTTTTCCTTCTTTCTTTCTTGCTTTCTCTCTTTCTTTTGCAGAAAGACATAATCTCTCCCCCTCTCGCTTGCTCTCACTCTGGGAGAGCTGATGCAGTTAATTGGAGCTTCTTGTAAGTGAACATTAACACAGGCAGAGCCAAGAAGACGTCTTGGCAGCAAAATATCATTATCAGTTCTTGAGCTCCAGCCAAAATCCCCTTGCGGTCAAAACACAATTCTTTAAACTAAACAATTAAAGATTTGTGCAAGTGTTGCTGCCATGAGTTATCAAGGACGGGGAGGGGCTGCTCCATGCCCCTGTCAGCAGAAGTTAACAGCCCTGCTCCCTGGCAGGGAAGCAGGTGACAGCCTGAAACCTCCGTCAGCGCGAAGGCAGGAGAAGGGGCCCTGGGAAAACCCCCACCGGGGTCACATCGCACATGTGTTAGTAGCCCCACGGAAGCCATGGCGCTCATCCAGACGCTCCTCTTCCCAGTGATGGGGTTTCGTTCTTCCTCTCCTCTTGTCCACCCTTGGTGCAAAGTGACTTTTAGGTTTAAGAGGGTGTTTCTGTCAGAACAAGAAGCAAAATCTCCAGGTTTTCAGTAGTTGGTCAGAAAATATGCAGAAGTTCTGTCTCCTTCCCTAAATGACAAAGTGTCTTATTCTACAAGGACTGCGTCTCAAAAGCACCTAAAAACGAGAGCAAATTTTATATTCTTATTTTAGTCTTCCTTTTTCCCCCCAAGCACAAAAAGACAGGATTTCCCCGCTAGATTGAGTTGCTGAAGAGAAGAGTTTGGGAATTCACCCTTTCCCCTCGCAGCACAAATAAAGAAAAGCATTGCATCCTTTGGAACCTTTTTCCCAGGCCAGGCTCTCGGTGGGAGCAGGGAATAAACTGATGACAAAAGATCAGTTTAAACAATTTCAAGTTCGGACAGGAGCCCGCAGTGTCAGGAGCGACTGAAGTACATCAAACATAAAGCTGCACTTCTGGGTACAGGTGAATCTGCTGCTGCAGCCGCTGAAATGCAAGTGGCAGATGAATGAATGATGTGATGGGGAGGAGGAGAATGAAATGCCGTGAGATGGTGCCAGGCGGGAGAAGCACCGTCCCTCTGGCCGCAGCCAGGCAACCAGCTTGTGGAAGAAATGCTGGTAATTGTCACAGGGGCAGGGAAGGGTGTGCATGAGGGGGAGATTTTAAAGAGAGGCAGAAATATTCCCAGATAGTAAAATATCCCTTTTTCAGTGTCAGGGTTAATGTTCCAGGACTCAGGTGAAATCAGCTCCCTGGGGTGGGTGAAGCAGGAGCTGACTCCCCTTCACACTGGGAGATCAAGGTGCTCGGGGCTATGGGTGTCCCCAGAACACTGAATTTTGGGGATTGAATTGGGGCAGAGAGGCTGGAGAGCTCAACTGTCTTGAAAAAAGGGGGATTATCATCTTTCCACCCTCTCATTTCCACCACACTGGACATTCTTGTTATCCACATAAATGTCCAAACTATGTTTTAATCCTGCCAAGCTCTCGAAACCTTGTGGCAAGGAGCTTCATTCAGGGGCTGGAACAAATCCTCCAGGTCAGGATTATTTGCTCCTGAGTCTTCTCATCCTCTATGTGCCCTGTCCATCAACTGGCAAAGTTTGCCATCTTTCCCCAAGTGATGCCAGTATCTTCCATATGTCATCTCCTACCTTCAACTTCTCCCTGCCCCTTCTCCCTGATCATTTAAGTGTTTTTCCCGTTGCTTCCTTGCACCTTTACAGTAGGACCCAACCCAGGCAGGGCAAAACTGTACCAGTACTGCCTCAGAGAAGCAGACTTTCCTCTATATTTTATTCTCCTCTGACAGCCACTTTTTTTCTCCTATCCCAATTCCTTTCCCAGTGATTCTTCCACTATCCCTCTTTGCTGCTCAATCACCAAACCCAAGCATAGGTCTGGTGTTACAATGACATTCTTATGTATAGGAGCTAATAGACAAAATAATAGATAAATTGCTGAGTGGTTTAAAGGCAGGAGGTGTGAAAACCCAGCTCTTGGTATCTCTTCTCACAATAGAAATAAAATATAATAATAATAAAAGGCAGGGTCAGAAGTTTTTGAGGATGGGTGTTGAGCGAGATGGGAAAAGAAACTGAGCCAACTCATCGATCTCCAAACCTGCCAGCATCTGTAGGTAGCAGCAACACCATCAGGCATCCTAAATCTCATCTGTCAGGGTTTAGGTACACCTGAAATTGTTGTAGATGAAGATGGAGCTTCTGTGATGAGAGCATTACTCAGCATGTTGTTGCTAAGTGATTTTTAGGTCTGGCCAGTGCTGAGCTGGGGCTTGGGGCTTGCGGTGTGGCACGATGCTCCTGCCAGCCTCTGCTTGGGCAGGATCCTTGGAGGAGGATGGATGTGTCTGCATCCAAGGAAGGAAAATCAGTCCTGCTGGGCTGTGAGCAGCAGGGCTGATTCTGTAGCAGAGCTGCCTGTATCAGCTCTCCCGACGCTCTCGTGCTGTTGGACAGCTGAGCTCTTGGGGTCTGTGTGCTGGTACCTTGTCAGAGCACCTTGCTGCCTCTGAAATCAGGCTCTGGTTAGCAGCAAAGTGCGAGTTCTTTGCTTGCCCCACCAAAGTCCAAATCCTGCCTTGCAAGACCGGCCACGCTAATGCAACATGAAACTGCCAGCCGCTGAACTCTCTGAACCCGATGTTCCTGCTCACGGGACTGCACAAATCCCAGCCAGGCAGGTCACGCGCTGGGTGCCCTGCTGAGGCGGAGGGGAGAGGAGGGGTGGGAAAGGAAAGCTGCCTTTGGGAGCTCCTCATCTCTGTTTTCCAGGGCAGGGTGTGACTGGGCTCCATTTGGGAGCAGAGCAAGGACCATGGCTTCCGAAGTGTGCAGAGTCCCAGCTTGGAGCTTGTTGCCCCTGGGATGAGGAGCAAACTGCTGCTGTGAACCAACACCCCAGCAGTAACCCCATGGCCACTCCCTCCCTGTTCCTTCAGGATGAAGGAAATATGAAAAAGGAAAAATTCTCTCTGACAAGGAAAGGCCAAGAGCCCTGGGGCTCTTCAGCCTGGAGAAGAGAAGACTGTGAGGGGAGCTGATCAATGCTTATCAATATCTAAAGAGCGAGAGTCAAGGGGATGGGGCCAGACTG
Organism: Megaceryle torquata; assembly: GCA_024611175.1. Classification (NCBI taxonomy): domain Eukaryota; kingdom Metazoa; phylum Chordata; class Aves; order Coraciiformes; family Cerylidae; genus Megaceryle; species Megaceryle torquata. Next base: position 19,296 of record JANIJG010015818.1, on the reverse strand, counting down.
TCAGTGGTGCCCAGCCACACCACAAGGGGCAACGGGCACGAACTGGAACCTGAGAGGTTCCATCTGAGCAGGAGGAGAAACTTGTTTCCTGTGAGGGTGGCAGGGCCTGGGACCAGAAAGAATCACCAGTCTGTGAGTCTGTGATTCGCTGAATTTGTGCTTCGAGACCGATCCCTTTGGCCAGGAGAGCTCTTCACACTTGTCTGACTTTAGAGGGAGAAAACGAACACAAGGGGAGAAGCCCCCAGTGCAGCAACGCACAAGGCCGTGTCCGAGCAGGGCTCTCTCCCGCGCACAGCTCATCTGAGCCATCATTTATCCCCAGCAATGCAGAGCCCATGTACTGGGCTGAGCTGCACCCCCTGGGCGCTAAGCTCGTGCCCGGCTGCGTCCAGAGCCGTGTAAAAAATGCCTTTTCTCCCTTGCACTAAACCGGTAACTGCGGCAGGCTGCAGAGGCCCCTCTCGGCGCTTCCTGGGGACAGTCCCGCTGCCACCTGTTCCTATGGAGAAGGCTTTTTATCACAAACACTTGGTAAACAGCTGCCGCCCGAGCCCCTTTTCTGCCTGCCCTGCGTTTATTCGGAGAAAGTCAATAAGGAAAAACAAACATTCCTCGTCCTTGTGCACACACATCCCTGGGCCGCTGCAGCACTGGCCGGCTGTGCCTGGCAGACCGGGGGCTCCCAGATGGTGCCCGAAGCCAGGGCTGGTGGGCACGGAAGCCGAGGAGGACACACCAGCACTGCAACGGGAATTTCCCTTTTCCCTTCCCCAGCATGGGGACACGTCCCCGGTAGCAAGTCCAGCAGGGTCAGATAGGAAACTCAAACCTCATGGGCTTCACCTCCAAAGGGATTTCCTTCCAGCACGCTCTGGAGGTTGCAAAGTCGAGCCTTGAATCCCCCTGTCACCCTCGCTCGTGCAGCCGCCCGCTGCCTTCCCACTCCCACGTGCGCTTCCCCGCGACGGGGGGAGAGGAAGAGGGCAGACAGGATCCCCCATCGCGACAAGCGCTCGCGGAGCCGGAGCAGGGAATTAACATGCTCAGGCTGTAATTAGGGCTTCATCGCCGTGACACCTTTACAAGTGTCTTTATTTAAAAGCAGGTAAATTGGAGGCTTCCAGGTTGGGCATGTTAGCAGGGGGAGGTGATGGCGATGGTGGTGGGGAAGGGATGAGACAGGAGTGAATTATTTTTACTGGCATCCTCGTGCTGTGACAGGTTGACCGTAGCCTGGGTGATGGGTGGGAGATGCAGAAACTTGAAGGAAGTTGGTTGGACTCAGTCGGAAGAGCGTTGTGTAGGTTCTACATCTCTCCGTCTGTCCACATGGCCGTGTGGGAGAGCAGAGAAGGGGTGAAGCTGTGTGAGTCTGAACTCCCACTGAGGATCAAGGTTGTGCTCATCCCATTGCCCGCCCTGCTTCTGTCAGCACAATTTAGCCTCTGCCCTCTTCACCAGCGACCGGACAGCGTTGGCCGGAGCACTAACAAGTGGGGCTGGAGCAGGAGTAGGGCAGGGGTGAGGTCTGAGGGATCGTCCCGCTGCCGCTGCAGCAGCGCTGCCGGTGAGCTGGGGCACCTCTCCCGCTCGAAACCTGCCAGCCCGGCTGCTTGGAGAGACAACTGCGACGTTCGGATCCAGTGGTAACACCGGCAGCCTCAAAGTTCAGGGATATTCAGATCTAGACCAATCTCTAGGCTTTTTTTTTTTTTTTACTTTGACAGCTGCTGCCTCTACTTTAGGCAAGGACATTAGCGCCGAGAGGAAAAAAATTTGATTTTAATGCAAGCTCCAGTAATCAGCTATTTGTGATGGAATTTTATCTGTCCTGGTCTCTAAGGGATGAGAAGCAAGCAGAGAGGAAAGAAGGGTCAGAAATTAGTATGCAGAAATATCTGATCAGCCAAAGTAATTTTCTTTAATAATCGTATTCATACTGGCTGCTCTCCGCTCACTAGAAGAATTAAGTATTTAATAGTAATATATTTCATCTGGCAGCAGTTCCGTTTCGTTAGGAGCTGTGATGCCTCGCCGGGGTGGGGGTGGGCAGGGGAGGCAGCGGTAGGAGGGCCCCGGCGCGGGGCAATCTGCCGCAGAAACAAAGCTGCCGGCTGGATCCCGGGGGGCTGCCGGGCTCTGCCAGCCCTCCCTGCTGGCAGCGCCCATCGGGGAGAGCCGGCCGGTGCAGGGCGGCGCTGGGGGAGCTCGGCGCGGGGCCCGGACTGATGGGGAGCGTCCTTCTGTCCCAGAGGGAGGTGAGGTGTCGGGACCAGCCCGCGGGGCCGTGGGAGGAAGGACCGTCGACGTGTGTTTCACGTTGGGCCCCGTGTCGGAAATCCTGTGCTGGGTCCTCTGGGCTGTGTAGCGCAGGAGGTCACACCAGAGAGGCAGCAGGTTTCTCCGTGGTCTTAAAACCTACGGTTCGGTAATTGCCAGGAGATACACTAATTATTATTATTGGCATCCATTCAGGAAAGTGTTTAAACGCATGCTTAACTTAAGCGTGTCCGTAAGTCCCGTTGACTCTAATGGGAGTTAACTACATGCTGAAATGCTGCCCTGAATAACGATGTTTTCCCAAATCAGTGATTATTCACAACAATCCCGCAGTAAACTCGAGAGCCTCCCTGAAGCTTTGCAGCCCAGATCTGTCTGGGTCCCTGCCACGTCCCTTTCGGTCACCCAGCCTGACATCTCTTATTCAGCGGCATCTTCCTGCAGCTTCCAGCCTCCCAACACCTCCAGTACCCAGCTCAGAGGAGAGGGACCCTGTGACAGCAGCACATCTGCACCTTTGTGAAGGCAGGATTGTCTTTCTGGGGGCCAGATGGGCTGAAGGTACAGGGGAACTCATCTCTGCGTGTCATCCTCAGCCCCATGCCCCCCTCGGGGCTCCCCCAGGACATCCAAAGCAGGGGAAGGGGGTCATCCTCTCTGTGGCAGGCCTGGCTCAACACCCGTGTGATTTGCACATGTCAGGGGGGAGGGGGTTGAGTGAGAAGTACCAGGGAGAAATTAATCCATAGTTGCTCAAAAAGCAGACGGAGAGAGAGAGAGAAATTAAAACCTAAGTTCACATCCTCTCTGTTCTTTTAAAAGCGCATGATATAAACAGATGGAAAGTGATGCTGGCAATTCAGATCCCTCAGAGGTCTGGAATTAAATACCTACGTGTTCAGTAGACAGTTCTCCAGGCACAAGGGAAGGAGGCAGCCAGGAATTTCAGGGTGCCTTGACAGAACACCGACTTGGGGATAAACTGCCTTGGAAAGGTGGGAAATGCACTTTTACGGGCCAAACTCTTCCAGAAATAACATCAACAGGACAGGTTCATAAACCCAGCTACTGTCGTTGCTTTCTGGACTAATTACAAGCAAAATCTCAGTGGTAAAGAGCACATGTATTGCGGGATTCAAGCTGGTACACAGGGGGACAGACCTATTCTCTTTCTTTCTTTCCTTCTCTCCAAAAGTTTTGTACTTTATTTTCCCAAATTCACTAAGCTGAAGAAACCAGTAAACCTTCACCTTCAATCCCTCCATCTCCCTTCCATCCATCCCAGCTCGCGTGCTCGCTCCGGTGACGTGGTCTCTGCAGCAAGACCAAAAGCTTGAGGTGCAAAAAATGAACGACTCAGTTGAGCTTGTAAATGCCAGAAAAGATTGTTCAGATAAAAAAAAAAAAAAGAAGATCTAGTGAACTGGGACTTGGCTCTTGTGATAAATAGACTGTAGTGTGGGAATAGTGAGTAAATAAATAGCGTAGCAGAGGATAAAGCTTCTCTCATAGCAAAACTAGGGGTGTTATTGCTCTGAGGTGATGGGAAACTCCAGTGCTGATAATGGTGAGATCCAGCTATGAAGCAGGGTAGGTGATGTAGACTGCAGAGCTCTGGGATCGTGTGTTTAGGGCCCTACATGGTGCTGTGGGATTGCCCAGGACCTTTGAGGGACAGGGAAACAACAGTGAAACAATTTGCGGGTTGAGATGTTCCTCGATGTCATTCGTGTCTGGCCAAACCTTCTCCTCGTCTTCACCTCCGCAGTTACTGTTTAGACAGGGGGAGGAAGGGGTGTCTGTCTGCACACCCTGTCCTCTTGTCTGCTCTGCGCCGAGTCACCCGGCTGATGGTGACACACTGTGCCCATAAGAACCGTCACAACTCGGAGCACACGACCGAGAGTACACCGAGCGGGTGGTGGGCGGATGCAGGGTGATCCTGCCAGCTCCCACCAACCCCTGATTATCCCCCAGCACCCCGTGATGCTGGGCCCCTCCAGCAGGTAGCGAGTGCTGGCTCCTGCCTGCCCCATGGCTCCTTCTCACCTCCCTCTTTCCCCAGCCCCACGGCCTCCCGTGAGCTCCCCTTCCTCCTCCAGAAGCTTTCAGGATGCCAGCGGCGCAGCTCCAGAGAGCAACCTCTGGACACCGCTGCCCTTGGAAAGGCCCATGCCAGCGGTCCAGCTCCCAGTGAGCACCCGCATCCCTCTCTGGAGCTGGTGACCCTGGACATCCATCCCACGCGCGTCTCCACTCCTTCCTCCCCTCCTTTGCCGTCCTCCTCCTCCCCAAAGCGCGGTCTGCAGAGCGCGTGTTTGTGAGCTCACAGGGAACGGCGGGACACGGGCCTTTCTCTCAGCTCTAATGAAACCCTTTAATCATATTCAAATAGGTTACTGTTCAGGGGGAAAATAGAAATATGGATTTGATAGCAATAAATTTCCCTGGCTGGCTAAGCCCAGTTCTTAATTGTCCTGTCCCAGGGCTCGCACATTTCATTGTTCGTTAGGTGCTTAAGTCCCTGCTCTCATTTTGTGGCGGTGACATTACCGCTGATGGCTCTAATACTCTCATAATTTGAAAGGGGATTTGCATGATAGAACGCAGAGTATTAAAAGAAAAAGAAAAAAGGAGAGTTAAAAAAAAAAAAAAAAAAGGAGGGAGGGGGTGAAGAAGGAGTGTGCGGGGGGGCAGGGGAGCGGATTCAGCTTTCACTTAAAAAAAAAGTCACTTTCTTCAAAGTCAAATCATTGTTTTCATTAAAGTGAAAAAAAAAGTGTCTCTTCTGCACAGTCAGTCCGGCCTGGCGCTGGTATTATCCTTATTGTTGCTAATGGTTATTAATTATTATTATCCTGCTACACAGAGCACTGCGGACGTGATGTCCCCAATGTCCTTGGGACAAAGAGAGGAAAAAAAAAAAAAGCAGGGTGTCCGAGCCAGGGCGGGCTCCTGGCAGCCGGTGGCGTGAAGCGAGAGGGGGTTTGCCATTGTCTCCAGTGCGACAGTGTTTTGGCAGGAGCCTTGGCAGGCGCCCGCTGCCAGCCAGGGTCTCTGTCTCGGCACTTTGCTTTATTCCGGTGTGCCTTGGTGTGCCACTGCCAGGTCCTGCCCACGCTTTGAGTCGAGGGGTTATGTGAATAGAAAACACAAAATAAAAAAATGGGCTGCCCCACTGCCTGCCTTTATCCCCAAACTTTGGTTAGTGTTTAGAGGTGAGCCCAAATATATCATCATTCCTGGATACCCAGGGAGATGCAGAGCCACACACGGGTCCCAGCACTCCCAGCGGAGCCAGGTCGGGTTCTGCACGGCTACCTCCAACGGGCTGGAAATCAGACCCGACTTCAGAGCTGAATTTTCCTAGTCAGTGGCTTTTAAAGCCAGGAAGAACCATTATGATCATCTGAGCTGCAAGTACCAGACCCCCTCAGCACCTGGGGTGTCAGAAATCCTGATGTAGATTTTATAGTGGCAAACCTACCTCTGCAGAAAAAGGGGGACGCGAGTCTCCAGCCTGTCGTTTTGCAACATAAAGATCGGGGGAGAGCAGCAATTTCTGTGCGTGTGGCTGGCACAAAGAGCCCTGGGGCCAGCACGGCACCTCTGCGCTGTCGACGCCACCGGCATTAACCCTGCTGTGGTTCTGTCCCCCTTGGGTTCCACTGGCTTGTTTTGCCCAGCCATGAAGAAATTCCCCCCAACTCTTGACAGAGACTCGGTTGTTAATTTCCTGAAAAAAATCTTCAGTTTCAAATCTCTTTTGAGGGATTTTGCTTTTCCCCTTGCTGGCTGGTTAAGGGGGAAAAGAAACGTGTCTACATCAGAGACCAAAGAGACTTCCCTTGAACAAGCCAGAAATCGCCCAGCCCGGAGCTGCCTCCACCTGTATTTATGGAGCAAGCGCTCGCTGAGCCAAATCGCAGCCACGTCACCTGGTTCAGGCCCAGCTTTGGACCAGCACCAGCCCACAGGCCACCAACTGACTGGCCATGCCCATGACTGCGGCGTGGCTTGAAAGAGGGCTTGTGTTTCCTGACACACCTCCGGCTGCCCTTTCCCTGCTCGTCTGCTTCGTGTGAGAGAAATGCATAGAGAGAATCCGCAACTGAAAATTAGCCCTGGGGTAAAAATCCCTTTTTTCTCCTCTTTATATGACCGCAGTTATATTCTGTAGTTGGTCTGGAACTTCACGTCGGTGCGTGGACACACACGGCAGTGTCGCTGTGCTCCGGCGCACAGGAGTGCATGGCAAGGCTTTTGTCCATCGGCTGTTTATTTTCTGACATTAAATTGGTAGTCTGAGATGTATTAATTGTTAGTATAGTGTCTGAGGTGTGTGCAGAGATCATAGTTTGGCTGCTGTTCTCTCTCTATCAAGAGATTCAGCATCATTCAAGGTGAGAAGGGCCTACTGAGTGAAGATCAGCCCAGGTCTATTGATCTCAGCAGAACTGGAGTCGTTTCCCTGGCTCAGGATGGTGCTTTCACACTTGCTGTCCATCATAACTCCATCATCCATCCCAGGCTGTGTTGGCAAAGCCCCAGGCTCTTCATCCAGATGCTTTCCTGACTTCACATTTGCACATAGGTTCTTTCCAGGCTTGTTTCAGTGGCAAGGATCCTCTGGCAGTTCCTGGAGCTGATTTTAGTCCCAGAACCACACACTGAACTCCCTCCCACAAGGTCAGGTATTTACCAGCTGCATTCACCATGCAGGAGGCACTGAGGTCCCCTTGCTCGGCTCACCCCATCTCACCGATGGCTTCCACGGGACAGGGCTCCCATGCTAGGGAGGAGTGAGTGCTGCTGCGTCTGCTCATTCGCCAGACTACTCACCACCCGTTCCTGGGAATTTCACCATCCCTAATGCCCACGGGAAGGAGCCCAAAGAGCTCATGAAGAGCAGAGGTTTCTCTTTGTGTGGCTGCAACGCGCAGACACCCAGACAGGCTCAGCGCCCAGCCTCTGCACTCACAAGTCTAATTCCCAAATTCAGATGGATTTTGCCAGCCCCATCCCAAGCTGTTTGCCCTGCCCTTGCTACCACAAATCCTCTGACAAAAGCCTGCCCGGGTTTCCTTGTGTGGATCACCTCAGGCCTGCAGGGAGAACCAGGGATTAGCCACAAGCCAAGGCAGAGTGCAGCAGGAGCTCAGAAGGTGCCGGAGAGGTTCAGGGAGCTGGCTGGGGTGCGAGCACCCTGCCCTTGTCGGGGAGAGGGACTTGGACCCAGCACGTGCGCCGTCGGTGTCTGAATCCAGAGAGACCCTTGAGGGCGTGAAGCAGCCAGTTAGCAGAGTGTTGAAGGAAGAATCTTGGTCAAAGTCGGATCATCTCGTCTCTCGCCTATTCTATTTTCATCACCACGGTATTGGACCACTTCCCACTAACATATTTACCCAGCGAGGTGACTACCATCTGTCTCCTCTTTATTAAAATACTCCCGGATTTTCCCCCATGAGTCGTCACCCATGGGAATGGGAAGAAAGGATGTCAGCAAGCTGGAGGGAGGACTGGGAAGTGGGTCATACCCTTCAGGAGCGCTCTCAGCCCCTCCAAACTGGGGCACGCTGCGAGTCCGGGGACACGCTGCGGTTTGGACTCGGCTGCTCGACTGATCCTGGGGTGGGCTGGGTTTTTTTTTGCCTAAAGCAGCCATTTCAAACGGTGCCGTGCACACTGCCAGCCCCCACCGTGCAGCAACTTGTTCCCCGATTACGTCACCCTGCATAAAAGGGAATTATTCAGACCTTCGTTTCAGCTGAAACAATACTGCAAATTAGCTAAACGTGCGCGGCGCTCCCCAGCCGCCCCCTCCCGCCCGCCTTCCGAGGAACAAGGCCTGCCTGGTGCGGGTTCAGGTAAGACCCGCTCCCAGGTTCAGGGGATTTAAGTCACCGAAGCCAATTTTATGGAGTTTAGAAAAATGCCCATTTCCCTTGGAAAAAAAAGAAAAAAAAAAGTCCTTGAAGTAGGTCCCAGCACCAGCATCGGCCGCAGCAGCTGCTGTGCACCAGCGGGACTCTCCTGCGCTGCGGGGCTGTGCTCCCAGCACCTGGCACAGCCCGGCCGGGTACCCTCTCTGCATCCCTCCTGCTGCCCCGTGTCCAGTGGTTGCCCTCACCAAAGCCTCGGCAGCTTTCACCACCAAGGAAGTGGCCATGACCTTGTGTTGCCACCCCAGAGCCATGGGCAGCTCTCGAGGGGGTCCCCACTGCCCCCAAGCTGTGCCCTGTGCGGCCGAGCAGCAGCCCCACCCTCGGCCCGCTCTCGAGTCACTGGTGGGACATCTCCCAGCACATCTTCCACCGCTGCCGTCCCGGGCCCCGCTCACCCTGAGATATCACCAGAGCCAAAGTGGAGCTTAAATATTTTTGTTCTCTCATTCGCTTAGGGGTGGGGGTAGGAATGAAGGGGGGGAGAAGGGAGAAGAAGGGGAGGGGGACAAAGGGGGTTTAATAGGCTCCAGTGACAGCACAATGTCCACATTGGGAAAAGATTAATGACGAAAATTAATCGCATGACCTTTCTTTCGAGGAGCTGGAGGTGAGGCGAGCCATTAAAGCCTCTTATGTTGTAATTAACGTTTGAGGGGAGAAAAGACTGGCTTTAGAATGGATGCGATCATTTAATTAGGGTTATGCGTCAGTGCCACAACAGGTTCAGAGAAGTCATAATTTAACTATAGCTTTAAATTACACAGTCAGAACGTGGATGGCAGGGTTTAATGGCAGGGAAGCGCTGCCACTGAGGAGTAGGGAAAACAATTAAATAAACACCTCAAAAGGGAGAAGGAGAGGGTAGCCAGCCACGGGGGCAAGGAGGGCATCCCAGGCAGGGGACTCACAGCCTGGCTTTGTGTGAAAGGGAATCCTGTTAAATCAGGACAGACCTTGAGCCACCTCCGTCCAGCTCCACACCATCAGCCTCGTGTGCTCACTGGTCAAGGAATCCAGGGCAGCAGGGTCTCCTCCTCAGCCTGGTATTAATCCGCCAGCCCCGATTTCCCTTTCTTTCACCCTGATGGACACAGGTTGTAATTTACTTTATGTTGGGGTACAAGATGCAGTCTCTGGCATTCGATGCTTCCGTGCAAGGCACGAGGCACCTTGTGACCAACACCAACGAGCAGAAGCAGCGTATCTGTACAAACACCAGATCGGCGACAGCACCGTGTCCCGCTGGGCTGGTTTTGATTCCAGAGGGAGAAGTTGGTTTGCATTTGACTTTGGCTCAGGGAACGGGTTTCAGAGCTGCTCAGTGCAGCGCAGGCGGGTGTGGGTGTTAGAGAGGAGGTGAAGGTGGATGTGTAGAGTCTTGGAAAATTATATGTGAGAAATGAGTGTCATGATCAAGTGCTGCATATTGGATGGATTATTAAGGTTCAAAATTAAAACATATACAATATTGCCGACGCCAAGAGCTCTCTAATCATAAATCAGTTCCCCTGACCCCTTCATAATCATGAGATTGCCCTAAAGAGCATGAGATTTTACATAATAATAAATGTGAAAGGGTTTTTTGGGTTTTTTTTAATTGGCCTTCTGGTTTTTTGAGCCTGCAGTGGTCACATTCTCAAACTCCTCGTGGCAATCAGAAGGATGCGTTACTTGTTTTTTAGGGAAGGTAGAGGTTTTGCTGTATCTTTGTGAAATCAGACTTCAGGTAAAAGAACACTTTTCTCAGGAGCCTCTTCTCTGGCAGCACAGCAAAGAGAAGTGAGGAAGCTGAACCTCTGGGATTGTGGTGCTGGTGCTGAGCTCCCTGCACGGCACAGGCTTGGGAGCAACCCGGGGAACAGGAGGTTAAATCCTGCAAGTCAGAGCTGCTTGACTGGGGCTACATCACAAACAACTCCACTGGCTTTGGAAACGTGGAGTAAATAGTTTTCTGAATCTGCTTAAAATCACTCTGATAGTCCTGCTAAAAAGGAAGAAATTTTTACATTCTCCTTTCCTTTCATCATTCTCTTTGGTTTTCCTCTTGGTTTTGCTCACTGAGGGACCGTTAGTAGTGATGTGCCCCTCGCACTCTGCTTTTTATCCGCTTTGCCTCTCAGTGAAGGTCCATCCTGTCTTCCCACCGTGCAGTCACGTTTAGGCTGCAAACCCTTGCTCCTCTTTGGGGAGGATCCCTGAAATTCTTACAGCACATACAAATTGTGAAGGAAATCCCCAAACTCTAGCACATTATTAACCATAAGCTCTGCAGAACTCTCTGTCCCCTGGCGCACGAGGTCTGCGTGCCTCTTGCTGAACCGGTGCTGCCCTGGTTAGCACGAGCCAGCTTTGTGTCCCCACCGCTGTCACCGACAGCTTCTGCACGCCTCCCTCCGCAAGAGCACGACCAGGTCTTTGCATCTTAATCCTGTTGGGGTTTTACTCTCAAATGAGGGTGAGCAGAAATGAAAGGAGAGGGCACAACACACTCCCCCTTATTTTGCCCCCTTGCTCTCAGCAGAAGGGACCCCAGGCTGGGCTGGCTGCAGTCACTGCACCCATTTTGGTGCAAAAGGCTGAATTTTCCACCCTCTCTGCATCTGACAAGTAGCCAGTTGTCAGCAAGGCCGTGCAGATGCCAAAGTACCTGCTTGAGAGTGGCCCCCTGAAGCAAGCCTTAGCTCTGCACCTCAGAGCTGAGCAGTAAGGGATTGGAGCCCATCAGCCCCCAAACCCTGGCCAGTAGCAGTGACCCAACCACATCACAAATCCTTGGAGCTTTAGATTTTGAGGAATGAATGCTCAGATCACTTCTGGACTGAGTTGTGCTCACTTCTGGGCTGCATTTTGGAAAAAAAGCAGCAGTCTCCCAGCTCAGTCCGTCTGCAATCTTTACGAGTGCACGAAGCCTTCTGGAGGTCAAGTTCACTGTGTCCAGCCGTGCGGGACTGTCCAGGTGACCAGGGCGTTATTTCTGCTCTCAGATGGGGTCGGAACCAGCACAGGCAGGCAGGACAGGTGGGATATTTTCCTGTGGGATAGAAGTGAAAATATTTACCGCTTTTCTGCCCATACTGCTAGAGAGATACAGAATAAATAACAAACGGGTCTGCTCTGGAGCAGAGGGTGCTTCGGTTATCTGGTTACTCTTTGCTCAGCTGGGATAGTCGTGTGCTCAGACGTGTAGAGGGATAAAAATGCTCAGGAGGTTTTCAAGCCCCCTGCCTGCTTCATCCCACATCCTCACACTGTTGTGTGGCAAAGCAATTGTCTTTTTTTCCCCTAAACACCCATCTCTAAAAGACACCCCAGGATTTGGGAAGAACTAAGGGCAAAAAGAAAAGCATCAGCCATTCCAACCCCACATTATTGCAAGCCCCATCCTCAGGGATGTGCTGGGACCCCTGTCACCGCTGCCCTGGGCCCTGCCCCTCCCCGGCGAGCGTGGTGACCCACACGCTGCTGGGAAGAAGCCTCGTCAATCCCAGTTGCTGACTGCCCCATAAACCCCAGCTCCCTCAAAAGAGGAAAAAATGGAAATGACTTCTCTCCTTCACAGAGGTCTTGTGGCCTTAAAACTTAATAGTCTCTCAAATGCCGTAATGCAAGTGGGAACTTTTATGGACTCAACAAGGGATAATATTATTAAGGTGTGTTATTATATTAATTCCAGTATTTCATGAGACGGGGCGGGGGGAGAGGGTGAAAAAGAAAAGTTTCTGGGTTTCCTTATCCCTCCCAGGGGTGCACAGAGCGGTCAGTGAAGGCTGCCAGGGCTCCTTGGGCAGCAATGGCACTGCCACCAGAGGTGCCTTCCCCTCCTCCTTGGCCCTCGCCTTGTCCCGAGGCAGATGTTGAACGTCCTGGCTGGAGGTGCAGTCCTGGGGTGACTTCACATCTAAAGTGTGATGGGCTCAGAGGGGACGGGTGGTTACAGCAGTTAAAAGCTGGTACTCTGCTCGTGGCAATGAAGGTGAGGCACCCTGTGCCCATTAACTGTGTCTGTCTCAGCTCTTGAAGGATGGAGAGGGTTTTTTTGCACCGAAATCCCCTGAGGAAGGCTTCAGAAACTCCAGTGGTTTGCCAGAGGGGACAACTAAACATCCAGGGCTGTCCCTATCCAGTCATTTCCACCAGAAGCAGAGGCACAGGCAGTCCCAGCAATCTTCCATCCACTGAATCTCTTCACTGTCCAAAAACGTGCCACTCGATTGCTTCCTTTCTCCCTCTTTCTGTAGTTCCCTCTTCCCTTCTTTTTCCCTCTTTCTACTTCTCCTCACCTCTCCAAGCCAAAGCGCCTGCTGGGATTTTGGAGACCAGCCACTGCCCAGCTTTCACCGTGTGTGGGCAACACCAAACAAACAGACTGTAAATAAAATACCCTCTCTCACACACACGCATATTTTCTCCATTACCTCCGCTAATACTGTCTTTCTTCCATCTTGAGTTCAATGTTGTTTTTTGTCTCTCCCAAACCCCTCCTCCTCCCCCTCCCCGCAATTCCTTCCAGCTGTGAAAACCTTTCTGCCATCCCCTCTGCCACACGGGCGGATAGGTGAGTGGCAGCGAGAGAAGCCCCTCTAAGCCACTGTGGATAATCTATCCCATATGTGGGACTTGGCAAGAGTCCCGCGCCGGAGCCCGGCCGGACTGCGCGGCTCCTGCTGAAATCAGCCCGGCCCTTCGCGGGCTCTGACCCAGACACTTCCCTCGCTGCGCCGGCGGAGAGCAGCACCGGGGATGAAATGGGTCACCGGGGGCTTTTCTGCATCCTCTTGTACCTGGTTTGATGGTGTGTTCTGAGCCAAAAGGGTGTTCACCGTGAAGAGAACAGGAGAGGAGAAGTCATGAGCACATCTAAATATCCTCAAGTGCCTGTGCAGGGCTGCAGGATGCCACGAAGCCAGTCTTTGCTCATCTCGGTACCTTTAGACAGCACTTCCCACTTCACCATCAGCCTGTTGGGAGCCAAGTACCATCCTCCCCAGTGACTGCTGGGGAAACAGGACTGCATGACCTGGGACGACTTGTCCCAGATCCCACCCTGAGCCACTCACGGGGCTGAGGGAAGAGTTCAGCTTTTGCACGCTCCGTAACCACGCATGAATCAGGAGAGGGACCCAGAAGCCCTGACATCCCAGCTGGATGCACTAAACTGCTCAGCTCTAACATGTTTAGATCCCTCTGAGTCCGATGGAGACAAAACCGAAGTAAACCCCACACATTAAGCTGGTCCCATGATGCTGTGTTAGTCAATAGCACGTCCTTGTTCATAAGCACGGGCATGCAGGAAAAGATCAGATCATCAAATCCTTCCATCTCTCTGTTGTGTCTTCTTTTTCTTTTTTTTTTAATAAAAACACATCGAGGGTTTTGCAAAACAGAAATGAGAAGCGTGTTTGGCAGTTGGCAGAACTTTCTGCAGGAGTCAAAGCACCGTCCTGCCTGCCAGATCTATTTGTCTGTCACTCGGAGCTGCCAGTCAAGGCAATGCCGCCGGCACCCAGGGGACAGCTGGCAGCACGAGCCCTGGAGACCTGGGGTGGGGAGAGCCTCACTAAACCTTTAAAGACCACTTTATTTAACAGATAGCTTTAGTTAAGCACTGGTTCCTGCTGGGCTATTTTCCTGGCTTCCCTGTGGTCTCAACGCCAAGCAAATAGGAATTTCCCGTCGCAGCCCAGGGATGCGGCCAGAGGAGAGGTGTAGTCCTCGCTTTTGCGCGGGTTTGAGGCAGAAGCAGGACATGCCCCTTGTCCTGGAGTGCAACCCTGGGTGCCTCAGCTGCTCCTTGCAAGACTCGTGCTCTAGAGCCTTTCCCAGCTTTCTTGGACGCGCTCCAGCACACAGAATCAGAGTCATTGGAGTTGGAAGGGACCTGTAGAGATGATCTAGTCCATCTAGCACCTCAATGTTCTTCTCAGAGTGAGAAGCCAAGATGACAAGTTCTCTCTGATTGCCTGAAAAGGAAGCGGGGCAGATTGATCCATCAGTCCACCCATCAACCACACTTTTCTCACCTGCCTCTCACCTTCTAGCAGGGCTACAAAACCAAAAAGAAAGCAGAGTCTGTTGGAGGAATAACACACGGGTGAGCTCCTTTGCACCACGGTGAGCTAATCAGCTGCAACGTGTGGTTTTAAATCAAGATTTTAGAAAGGCAGGAACTTGTAAAACAAATGAATAGAGGCTCTTAGCAGATCTGTGTCTGAGGCAGAGCAGAAGATTGCTGTGCTTAAAGAAAGCCGTGTTTCCTACGTGAAGGGCGTACTTGGGCCGTGCATTGCTCAGGCACACCAGCGAGGTCCCGACTTCAGAGAAGTGAACATCTGCTCAATAACTGTTGTCCCCCACCTGAAGGAAGCAGTTCAGCAAAGGTGTGGATTTGTTCCGGATGGGGAGTGTAGGTGCCACCGTCCGAATTCAAACCAAAAATCTACATGTTGAGCTCTTGCTGGAGGCATCATCTTCCTCCCAGCTCCTGACACTTCCAAGCAGGAGGCAGTGCCGAAAAGGAAAGAAAGTGTGACACGAAGGTGCAAGGATAAAGCACCAGCACCTGCTCTCTTCCCCTGCCTCCTGTGCCTTTTCCCCACTCTCCTTCTCCTCCTGACACCTGTCTTGCTTTGCACGACCAAAACAGGCTGCTGAGGCCCTTCCTCTGCGCTGGGTCCTTTGTGGGAATCTCCCTGGGCATTGCAAAGAGCAAATCGTTTGACTGAAAGATGGAAATCCCACCGCTCAGAGGAAAACAGCTTATGGAAAGTGCGAAGCCCCTTTCGTGCTTGCACAAGGTTTGGGCCTCAGGTGGTGGGGAGCAGGGGCAGGGAAAGGGATGAAGCAGTGGAGAGCGTGCAGCGAGTCCAGGAGGGGAGCAGACCTGTCCTGCGTAACTCCCAGGATATTGACGGCTGGGACACGAAGGTGGGGAGAAGAAAGGAGAGTAATGGCCCTGGATTTCCCCCAGATGTGTGGCGAGCCCACATGATTGATGGCATCTGTCTTTTGCTTTATTAAACTTGTGCAGCCATGTTCAGCCAGGGATTTGCAAGAGGCTTAATGAGTATTAGGGAAGAATCTCCTGGCAGGACGGGGAGATTTCGGGGGTTTGCTGAGCCACTGGCAGGAAATGTCCTGCACGATGCGGCACGTCCTGCAGGACAAGGGCTGGGGCAGCCGGGGCAGGGCAGAGGGGTGGTGACTGCAGGGACTCATTGCTGGAGGTCATTCCTTTGCCCTGCAGCAGTGGCACGTGGGTGCTGCACGTCTGGGGGTGGGTGATAGTGAAGGGAGCCAGCGCCAGACTGGGAGGACTGGTGCTGTCTGAGGAAAACATCCCTTTGTTCACAAACGGGCCGGGACATGGGCAAGAAGTGATGTCATCAGCCTTGGTTTGCTGTCGGGATCCTGAATCCCAGCTCAGAGCTCAGGCAGGAACATCCTGAGTGACAGTTCACCGGTGTGTTCGGGGACAAGCTGCCAAGCAGTCCCTTTTCCGTGGGGCTCAAAAGGCATTGTGAGAGGCGAGTTAACCCAGAGCCTGAGGTCTGTCCTGGTCGCTGCTGCTGGGTCAGACCTCTCCTGTGCTCAGTCCTGTCTGCGCAGCCTCCTCTTCTCCTCTTTGATGGGGGTTTCAGAGCAGCAAGGCCTCTGCTTCTCCTAGTCAGGGTAGATGGACACGCACACGTGTTCAGGAGGGCACCCACAGGTATCCATCTAATATTTGTATCTATATGCAGAGTGGGGAAGACTGACAGGGGACTTTTCATCTGCAAACGCTTGCCACTTAAATGCCAGATTAAACAGAGAAGTTTCTCCACTGCAGATGAATGTGGTGCCTTCTCCACATGCCCCCCTGACCCAGGAAAACACTCCAGGACATTTCCAAGCTGATTCTCCAGCCGTATTACACGAACTGCTCTGTGAGGCACCACCTGCACAGGGCACTGCTGCTGTGCTAGTGCAAGGCCACAGAAAAACCTTCCCGTTTGCACCCTGAGCACTCGAGACACCCAGTGCCAGCCCCCCCATCCAAACCTCACTGGGGACCTTCCCTTCTTCCAGTTATTGCGACGCTTTTTCTGCATCGCTTTAAAGGCTTTTTGTGATGGAAGGACACTCCTGGACTAGACACCACGGTATGAAACGCTTTGCTTTTTCCTCTGCCAATCTCTCCTTTAATCCCTTACCTACGTCACTCCCTGGCTCCATCCACACCCTCTCCACCCTGGGCACGTCATGATCACAAGTTTCTGCACAAACTCAGGCCTCTGACGCACAAAAGGCGTTCTGAAATGAAATCAGTTTGGTTTCTTTCCATTCAAATCCTGGTTTGCACTTCATGGCATTTGGGTTGTTGTTGGTATTGTTTAAGCCATCTACCTTGACTTGACAATTTTGTGTTTTAAAAGATGCAAGTCTGGGGTTGCAGCATGTCCACAGTGTTAAAGGGATTCAGAAGAACTTAAAAGCATAAAGAAAGGAGATTTCAGGAGAAGTGAGCCCAGAGCAGCAGGATCCCAGTGAATCCCGGTTCTCACCGTGCCGTGCTGGGGAGTCACAGGGCAGCGATTCCCTTTTCCAAGGCCAGACCCAAGGAAGCAAACCCTGGAGCTCCAGCCCAGCCCCGCTCCGGAACGTGCCCTCTGGCTTCCTATCCTCCGTCCTCCCCACGGCCTCTGCGCTCCCTCCTTCCCCAGAGCCTCCCCCTCCCTGCCTCCCCTCCAGCTCAGTTGTTTTTCTTATTTTAATTTTTTTTTTTTTCTGGGATTTTTTTTTTTTGATGCCTCTCTTTGTCAGAATTAGTCAGGGCTGAACTGCCTCCACTCCCCAAGGAGACCCTATTTCACCCTGCCTAAAGTTCACCGCCTTGTCAAACCGAGCTAATCTCCTGCCGGGGAAGGAAAAAGGCTCATTTCAAACTGCTGCACATTCGGGGAGCGGCTGGGGGAGGAGGAGGTTTTCCTGGCTCCAGCCTGAAAAGACCCCGGACAATAATACCCCTTTTGTTCTAGGACAGTGGGAGGGGGCTCGGCGGTAGGAATGAAAGATGGGGGATATTAAAGGAGCAGGTGAAAGACATGCGTCTTCAGCAGCCACAGATAAGAGCCGACCCCCTTCTAATCTGAGTGAGGCTTATTATCTTACTGCCACAGTCATTACTATTAATATTAAATACGAAAAAAAAGAAAACTGCGTGAGACAACAACCTTAAAGAGGCTGCTTTGAAGCATCAGCAGACACAGAGGTAAAGCTGGTGGCCTGGGCCAGATCCGCAGCCAGGGTGCAGGAGATGGGTCCCAGGGGATGCTCGGCCGGCGTTTGCCAGTGGAGGAGTTTGGCTGGCTGCAAGTTGTCCCTTTGGGCCAGTGTTTGATGCAACTAAACTAGCTGAGCCAGAGGTTCTCTTCTTACTTTTGTTAGCAGAAAGCAGCAAATCTGGGGTTTCTTGGCATATGTGGAGGAGTGGAAGGGACTGAGGAGCAGGAGCTGGGTACGCTGCGCTTGGACTCTGTGGGGCTTTGTTGGATGAAGCCGTGGGGATGGTGGGCTTGGCAGCATCTCCCCCAGCTGAGGTGTTTATGAGGGAGGCCAGAAGGGAGGGAGCGGTGTGTCTGTGCAGCCTGGCACAGCCTGGCACAGCGCGGCACAGTGGAGGAAACCAGGGAAAACCCAGGCACATGGAGAACTTTGTTCCCCATACCCCCCCGACACGTGCCTTCTGCTCACCGAGCATCTCACCAGACCTTGCTCGGCCAAGGGCTCCTAGCTCCTCCACCATGTCCCCAAGAGTCCCCCCGGCTCTGTCCCTGCCACAGGTGGCCTTGAGAAAAGCACTTGGTGGCTCTTTGTCCCCTTTCCCCCTCTGCCAAGGTTTCCTTTGTTCCAATTAGTCTGTCGGCTCTCCAGGGCGAGGGATCCTCCCCGAGCCTGTTTGCTCAGCGCTCGCCCCAGCAGCCCCGCGCTGCCTCGGTAAATACCAACCGTGCAGCGCAGACAGCAGCCGGGGGGCTCCGGAGGTCCTGCTCCCACTGGGAGTCCTGGCTGAGCAGGAAGGGAAGCAATTCCCCTCCCAGTATGGGTGAGAGGAGCTTCCCAGACAAGCAGAGGGCTGCTTTTCACTGGAATTTGACAGACCCTCTTTCTGGGGCACTGATGCTTTTTGTGCATGGAGGGGAACGGGTGGACTGGGGAACTGGGCTGTTGATTCCCCGTGTCAGGGGGTCACCAAACGGCAGCTGAGCATCCCTTTGGCACCAGCCCAAGGAGCAGCGCTCCCAGCCTGACTCAGGGTCTGAGCTCCTCTTCCAGATAGGGCCAAATTCACTCCCTAAGGCTCTCAACAAGAACAGCCCCTCCTGACAAAGCTCTGCTGAGCCAGGGACGAGCAAAGGTGGGCCCGAGAGGGCTCTTTGTGCGGCAGACGGAGCACGGGCGGGCTCGGGATGTTTGCTCCCCCGCTGACCTCTCCTGTCCAGCTCCTGCCCTCCATCGCAGCATCTCCACGAGTGGCAGGGGGCAGCAGGGATAGGCAGCAGCTCTTGCCAGATGGGGGGGTCCTCACTGGAAAGCTTCACTGAAGGTCTTGCCGCCCTGGGGAGGGGATGCTGACAGCCGGGCGGCAGGACCGTGCTTGCTGCACTGTCATTTATTAACCATGCTGGGCTGGGGGGGAGTGGGGAGAAAGTCCCCAGGAGGGGATTTGCCCACAGATTTGAGGAAGGAGCTGGGGCTCATAACCCCCTGCCTAGTGCTGGTGGACCCTGTGTGTGAGGATGCAAAATCAGGGCTAAACTCTGGAGAAATGCAACCAACTCCATCATAGGGAGGGGCCATCGTAGGGAGGGGCCAGCATGGTCAGGCCCTTCATCCAAAGGATCATGGCCCTGATCCTAGAGTAGGATCATAGAATTGTTTTGATCAGAAGAGACCTTAAAGATCATTGAGTTCAACTGTTCCCACAGCGCTGCCAGGACACCACTGACCCCCGTCCCTCAGCACCACAGCTCCACGGGGGCTTGGAAACCCCTCCAGGGATCACGGGGACTCCACCCCTGCCCTGGGCAGC
>JANIJG010015817.1:5868-32955 GCA_024611175.1 Megaceryle torquata | reverse complement strand
GAGGGGTGTCCAGGGCTGGCCCAGGCTGCCCAGGGCAGGGGTGGAGTCCCCGTGATCCCTGGAGGGGTTTCCAAGCCACCCGTGGAGCTGTGGTGCTGAGGGCCAGGGGTCAGTGGTGCCCTGGCAGTGCTGGGGGAAGGGTTGGACTCACTGATCTTAAAGGTCTCTGCCAACCAAAAGGATTCGTTGGTGTTCTGGAGCGAAGCTGGGCAGTGGGCTGAATGTGATGTGAAGGCTGAAAACACAAGAGTAATAAATAAGAGAAAGTGGCACTTAAAAGCCTGGTTACTCTCTAAGCCAGTGTCCTGACCTTGGCTTTGCCCCTCGTGTGGGGTTTGAGCAGAGCTTGAATCCAGCTGCTTGGGAGCCCACACCCTGCAGGACCATCCTGCTCCCTCATTCATTCTGGTGTCTCCCTCTGCTCTGGATCTGGCCTTGATGAGGAAGCTCCCCAGGGTTCCACCAAGAGCTGGCGCGGCTGGGCCAGAGCAGCCGCCGCTTCGAGCGGGTGGCTGCGGGGGAATTCTGGAGGTGCTGGGCTGGAAGTGGCTCTGCACGGTGTGGGGTAGGCAGTGTGTGTCTTTGGCTCGCTAACGCCAGCACAAATTACTGCTTCAGGGAAGGAAAAGTTGCGACGAGTACCTTCTCCCACCTAGTAGTGCATTCAGGCTCTAGTACCAACGAGCACTGTTAATACGCCCGTTAGGTAGCGCGTATCTAGAGCCTCTGTTCTGCTCACCTACCCTTGGCTGGCTCCGGGTACAAATCCTGTCACTTTCCCCTCCCCCTTTTCCTTCCAAAGGCCAAAGCAAGCGGAAAAAAACTGCAGAAAGTGACTCTGAAAGTCTCGCCCAGAGGGATCGTGTTAAATGACAGCGGAACGAACGAGCTGATCGAGAACATCTCCATATACAGGTGAGTTATGGGATGCACTTCACTGGCTGTGTGCCCCAGGGCTCCTCATCTGCTCTGGTCTCCACTCAGGCTGAGCTTACACCTCACTGGCCATCGTGGCTTGATGGAAAGCACAGTGGGGGGAATTTAAGGTAAATTTACAGTAAATAAGAGTCCAGCCAGGGGTAAGGAGAGACATGATGAGCCTGGAGGTGTTGTGTGTGTGCAGAATGCAGGTCCACAGCCACGTGTGGCTTTACCACCCGCGGTTGGCTGTAGAAACACCACAGCATCCAGCGTTGGTGGCAAGAGCCAAAATCGGAGGGTGGTCAGAGCATCTCTGAGCAGGTGAGGCTGCGAGTGCTGGAGCCAGAGCTGCCCTCCCCTCACTGGCTGCTCTGCCCCTTCCATACAGGTAAATAGCTCAAAGAGCAGGGGCAGCTGGGGGGAGGCAACACCAGCGTGGGGAGGCTGAGGAGGGATTATCCCATATCTGCTCCTCTGGCTTTGGCAAGTGTTTCTTTCATAGAGGCTAGAGGCAGGTGCAGGGCTTGTGGAACAGAACTCAGCTCAGATCTGGCCCTTTCCATCTTCTCCATCCCTTCTCCCTCTTCATCCCCCACACGCTCCTTCTGTCCCTCACCTGCTGCTCTGTCCCCTTTGCCAGAGGTGGGATGGGGTGTACTGGGCTGGGGCACTCTAACCAGGCTACTAACCCGCTCGCTTTTCTCCACTTCAGGCCAAGCAGTCACACACAGCCACCAGTGCTGAGCCCCAGCCCTGCCCAGGAGATGAACCCGCTGCTAAAGAGCGGAGCTGGGCGCAGTGGCTGTGCCAGAATCGGGATCGCTGCGCTGGCGTAAAAGGCAGAGCCGTGGGGACAGGGTTTTTAGATGATGCCTTAAATTCTCCCCAGGCTCTCTAAGAGCTGTTGCTAAAGCTGTTCTCCCAGTCAGTGCATCCCCTCCGTTCAGCTGGCTGAAGCCAGCGCGTCCTAAATAGGCTGGTACCGTGGGGACTGATGCTGCTCCCCCAAGATGCTGGTGCTGCGGAAGCGGTGAAAGCTGGGGGGGGATGTGTGTGCGTGGGGGGTCATCTCCCTGCTCTGCAAGCCAGTGGTGGCCCCACAGCTTTCCTCTAACACCTCTGCTTTCTTCCCTTTGGCTTTCCTGTTCCCCGGGATGATGCCAGCTCTGAGCTCTTGCCCTGGATCACGTGCTGGGGCAGGACGGGGTGGCCACAGCTAAAAATACTGTCACTGGACGTGCCGCTGCCAGAGACCTCGGGGGTAAAGCTGGCTCTCTCCGGAGGCGGGTGTGAATTATCTGTTCCCTGGAAATTAACAGCCATTGGATATCGAGCCGAGCGCTGGGTGTTGCTGGAAGGGCCCCGTGCCTGCGCAGATGACCTTCTGCAGCGTCGTCACGAGTATTAAAAGTGTGGCCTTGCTGTTTGGGGGAAAGGTGGGAGAAAGGAGGGAACTTCCAAGTGGGTCTTTAATCCAGATCACAGCTCAGCTCTGGAAAACAGAATCCAGGCCATTGAGCAGAGACATCCTCAGATAGAACAAGAAACTAATGCAGTGTAAATAAATTTTGAATGGGGATTTAAGTCCCAGCATCTGCTGGAAACTGGGACCTTGTCATCCCCTCCCTGCAAATTCTCGAGGGCAGTGGGAGCTGAAGGGGCAACGTGGGGCTACGAGAAAACTTTCACCACAGTGTCCAGCTTTTTCCTTGGGTTTTCTCTTTCCTTAACACCCATTTGATCGGTCATGTGCCTGGGGAACAGGCTTTGCTTGCTGCTACCACCTGCTGCCTTGCACTAAACCTCCGGGGCTGCTCCGGCCTCTGCGCGCTGGCTTCAGATGAGACACTCAGTCCTGCAGCTCCTGGCATGGATGGACTCGTGGGAGATGGTGCAGGTTGATGCTGAGGGACCCGCTGCCTTGCAGAAGGGTGCTGAGCCCTCAGTCACAGCCTGGTCTCCCCAAAGAGCTCAGCCTGTTGTGCTTCTAGAGCCGCCTTTGGCTTTTTGGAGTCAGCCCTGTCCTGCCCAGGGGCTGGGAGGGATGGGGCCATCCTGGGGGTGCTCCACTGAGGAGGCTGAGCCTCCTTCCCCACGTCCCATCAGTTCAGGGGGCTCGGAGCATCCCATTCATCTGCTACTGCAGATTTTGGAGCCTGAATTTCAGCCTTTCCAGCAGCTTTTCTTGGGCATCCTTGCATCAATTTCTTTCTCTGGTTTGAGCCTCGAGATTAAATCGTAGGCTGAGAGCAAGTCCTTCTCTCTCCTTGCAAGGTTATCTTCCGTGCAAAATCTTCTGAGTCTCTCTTCTGAAGGCAGAGGTTTGTCAGGCACAGTCCCAGGCTGGGCCACTGCAGAGTCTTTACCTTCTCTGACCTGTCCTTTCCCACAAGATGAAACGCTTTCTCTTCTCTTCTGCCTCTGTGCATGGTAGATGTGGCTTGGCTGGGGCTGTGGGGGTTGCTCTGGGCTTCTCTTAACACTTAAGCCAGTGGTGTCAACTCCTCCGCTTTGGGGAGGAGGTGGCTGAAGCCTGATAACACTCTGCTCTCCCTCTGCCTTCCCTGCTTGGCCCCGGAGCTGGAAGCCCTGGGGCAGGCGCTTGCTGGCAGGTCAGAGGAGGGGTTGGATGATCCCCCTTGCGTTCCGTGCCCCGGACAAGACGTTTCATTCTGTCTTTCAGGATTTCCTACTGCACAGCAGACAAGATCCACGATAAAGTGTTTGCCTACATTGCCCAGAACCAGCTCAATGAGAACCTGGAGTGCCATGCCTTCCTCTGTACCAAACGGAAAATGGTCAGTCCAGAGGAAGAAATGGGGATGTGGCTGTAGGAGGAGGAAGCAGAGAGGGGCTGCGCTGGTGAGATAACAACTCTGCCCCTAGTCCGAGTGAGGGGGAGGCCATGTCCCAGCCAAGGGCCACAGGAGAGCACCCACCCTCCTGCTGCCGTCACCCACGGGCAGCTGTCCCGGCAGCGCTGCCCAGCGCTCTCGAGCAACCGGGTGTAACTGGGCTGGATTCAGCCCATCCTCTTGGCAGGTAAAAACCTTCTTTGCCCCACGGTCTGGGGCGGGCATGAGAGGACCTGGTCCTGCACCAGCACCTGGAATCCTCCCAGCTGTGCTGCACTCCCAGGAACTCTGCTCAGCATCCACTTCCCTGGGCTGACCGAACCGGCCTGAGCCTGGCGTGCGGAGAGGCTTTGGCAAGCAGGGAGGTCTCCAGGGAGGCTGGCAGCGAGGTGCCCAGGGGATGCCTTGTTGATGGGAGGCATTTAACCAGCAGTTCTGGGCTCCCTGCCCTGGCTTCTTTCCATTCCTTGCCATTGAAGCTCCTTGTCCAATTTTTAGCAGCATCTTTGCAGATGGGGCCGTGCCCTCCCCGCAGGAGCCCCCTCTGTGCCGAGGAGCACAGACCCCTGTGTAGGACACCATCTCTGGCTCTCACTTCGAACCTGCTCGTGGGAATTTTTTCCTGCTGATTCAGAGCATCAGGATGGGCAGGGACCCAGTGCTGCTGAGCTGGTGAGGGAGGGCAGCAGGTCACTGGGCACCGTCTGCAAGTGGAGCAAGGAGAGCCCTGGGGGTCTCCAGTGGAGCCAGAGCTGGGGCTGAGTCCCTTTGTGGCACAAAGGGTCTTTAGGGGAAAGGGAGAGCAGGTTGGATCCCTCTGCCCTCTTAATCCTTCCCCTGGTGCCTGTTGTGAGGCCTAAGCCAGGAACAGGATTTCCTGAATCCACAGGAAAACAAACCCCCCCAAGAGCCATTTCCACGCAGTTCATCCCAGTGTGGTGATTCTTGGGTCCCCACGAACATCCTTGTGCCCAAAGCGTGGCCGCTCTGTTAACATTCCACTCTTCTCCCAACTCTTTTTTTTTTTTTCCTTCTTTTTTTTTTTTTCTTCCTTTTTTTTTTTCCTGGGAGAGAATAATGGAAGCTACAAGTTGTCTGTCCGTTCCGCGGCGCGCGCTCCCATCCTTGCGCGGCGGAGATAAGCCTCACTCTGCAAATTAAAATTTAAATCTCTGACGCTAAAGGAATTATCGCAGTGGTACATCAGCTCGGCACGGCTCCCTCCAAATAAAGTTCTCCAAGGCCTTTTGTGGCAAAACTAGAAATACTTTTAGGTTTTGGGGGTTTTTTTCTTGCCTTGTCTGCAATGAATGGCACGTTGGTGGGGTGATGCCCAGCTCCCAGACCAGGGACTGCCCTAGGGATGCATCCCTGGGTGTGCAGAGAGCTCCCAGTCACGGGTGTGTAATTAGTGGGTATTTTTAGTTCCTGGGTAATTCTCACTGGGAGCTGGGTCTATTAAACTTGATTCAGATGCGACAGCTTAAATTGTAAACATCTGTGAGGAGTTTTGTGCTTAATTACCAGATTTCAGGGTGGGGTTTTTTTTTTGCCGTAAAGCGTTTGCACTTCCATCAAAGATGTAAATTGCTCCGACATTCAGATGAGCTCTCCTGCTTCGGAGGTTTCATCACTGGCAGTGCGTTTGCCGGGCCCCTCCCTGGGTTTTGGGGAATGCCTGTGTCCTGTGTGTGCTCCCCCTGTGTCTCCGGGTGGGCCACGGGCCCCCAGCTGGGTTTGTTTCGTTTGCAACTTCCTAAATCAAAGCGACGCCTCAAGGCTCCAGCAGCTTCAGCCTTGCAGAGTGTTCCTCGTTATCTCCTTCCCTTAAACTGCTCGTGAGCTCTGCCTTCTCCTAAGGAAACTGGCATTTATGTCACTGTTTATACTCCTCCAGCAGTTAAGATGGGCTATTTAAGGTGGTGGGTTTGGTGTTTTTTTAATGCAGCTCGAGCTCTCGGCTTGGGGAGGAATGGGAGGGCTGAAGGGGAAGGTGTTGGTGGTGTTGGTGTCAGTGTCCCTGCTTCTGCTCCTGCTGCAGCCCCAGCTGTTGCAGAACAAACCCACACTGCTGGTCTGAACTGGTGAGACCCCAGCTTAGCTTGGGGGAGCCAGGGGAAGACCCTGGGGTCTCTCCTGTCCCACCTCTAGGGTTGCTCCCCGTTGGAGAGAGCTGCAGGTCTGTGGTATTTTACCCAGTTGCCTGTTGAGCATCCTTGTGCACTTGGTCAGGTGGTGCTGGGGAGGGAAGGACCACAGCTCTGCACACCCATCCACTGCCTGAGGGTGGTGTGGTCTGGGGCTCAGCCCAGATGCTGATTCCCTTGGAGATGTTGGTGGGTGATGCTTTGCAGCGGGTGCAGTTCAGCTCTGGAGCAAGGAGCCACATCCCTCAGCATCAGCAAGGATGAGCCCAGGGCCGTGCAGCGCTCGTTGAGATCACGCTGAGGTGTGGGTGCAGGAAGAGCTGCACGTGCCCCGTGGTCAGGAGCAGCTCTTCTCTCCCTGTCCATCAACACAGTGCCTGTCATGCCCACATTCCTGCCTCCTCCATCTCCCCGTTGCACCCGGAGATGTGTCCGCAACGAGCTGCGTGTCCTACACGGAGCGAGTCTCCGCTTCTCTCACTATCTCTGATCACCCCTCCCCAGCCAGGCGGGGACCGCGTGGAGCAGGGGACCGGTCGGATCCGTGACTCTGCAAAGCAAAACCTCCAAACGGTTCAAACCTGCGCGAGGACCCGTCGATTAACGTGCTGCCTCACCGCTGTCTTTCCAGGCACAAGCTGTCACCCTCACCGTAGCCCAGGCCTTCAAAATCGCTTTTGAGTTCTGGCAAGCGGCTAAGGAAGGTGAGTTGTGTTCCCCTCTTCCTACCCTTCACCAGGTCAAGGGATGACTTTCGGGGTTTTTTTCCCAGCTTTCAAGTGCCTTTTTTCCCTTCCCCTCCCAGTTTCCAGGCTCCTGTTAAGGGCAGTCCAACCTCTGGTGTGATTTAAGGCATCTTCCAGGTTTCTCTCGACAGCTTTGTAAATCCAGCCAAACTTTGGCTGCGTTCCTTTCCTGCAGGCGGGGCCTGAAGGACTTGGTGCTCATCTGCGCTACCTCAGAGCCCTGCTGCTGCTGCTGGGGATTTTTTCTTTCCACAATGTTATAAAATGCACCCAGAGCCTGGGCTGCTGTAGGCAGAGGAGACCTGGTGGCCTGTTCTAAGTGACACTCCCCCCCCCCATCCCCCCTCCCTAAAAGCTTGCAGGGAAGGGCTCTGCAGGCAGTGATGGGGTCTCCTTCTTTTGCAGAGAAGGAGAAGCGGGAAAGGTCCATCTTGGAAGGAGAAGGGACAAGCAGCCCCAGCTCAGAAGCCCCTGGCCACCCTGACGTGTGTAAGTCGCCAGCAGCAGAGCTTTGCTTCGGGATCAGGGATGGGGAACAGCCTGAGGTCTGTGGGGTTTTCCCTGAACGAGGAAGGCTCCTGGGAGGGCTTTGAAGACCAGCAAGGAGCAAATGTTTTTGTTGTAGCAGAAGTGTTGCCCTCAGCAGAGCGCTTGGGATGTGGTGGTCACCAGCTGAGTCCTCCTGCTTCTCCTGCAGCCCCTCATACGTGGCTGCTGCCACCCCAAACCTGTTTATTGCTGCCCTGGGCAAATTGGGAATTGAAGGAGGTGGATGTCCAGGTGCCACTCTGCCTCTGGCTTCCCTAAGGAAGGAGAGGTGCATGGAAATAAACCGACTAAATAGTCCTCATGTAATTCAGTGCCTGGCTGTGGGTCTTCTGCTGCCTCTGAGATGCAAGACGCATAGCCAGGGGAAGTGGGACAAAAGGCTAATCTCTCTTCCGTGCTGGCTGGGGAGATAAGAGGATTTGGCACAGAGGAAAATAGCATTAAACTGGGCTTCCTTCCAGGCTGGCACATCTCATTTCTTCATGTGTAGGCCCAGGACTGGAGGAATTTGTCACAACTGGTGGCACAGTGGGATGAGGCCTGGGGCTGCCATGGGTGCAGGAATGGGGCATTTGCATCCACCCTTAGTGCAGGGTGACGGGGAGGATTTGAGGCTTCCCTGAAACAACCCAGCCTGCAATCTACCAGCAGCCCCTGGGTGATAAACTGCTCTTCACCCAACGGAGGATTTGCCCTTGGTCTTGTAAAATAATGATGCGTGTTTGTGAGATGCTGAACCGATGCCGTGGGCTGAGCTGGGGAAATACCGCCCAGGGTCTGTTCCTGCCCTGGGCTATGAAGCCCTGGGGTTGGTTGTGAAGTCCTGGGGTGGGATGTGTCAGCTTTGCCTGGGGCTGATCCTGACTTATCCCGAGTGTAATCAGTACCCAGGAGCCTCCTCTGTGTCCCTGTCAAGAGGGTCTCAGGTGCCTCATCCGAGCATCAGGCTGAAGCCACAGTCCCTGCTGGGGTGAATTCAGCTCCTCCCGGCTAAAATGTGGGGCCACCCTGAAGGAATTTGATGCATCCCTTTGATTCCCCGCTTGCGGGGAAGCGATTGCTGCCAAAAGGCTTGATTTCATATCAGCTCTGTTCTCCCCTCCCCTGCCTCACTCCCTCTCTGCTCTGTTCGCAGCAGCAGCCACAGGGAACTTGCTGGATTTAGAAGATCCTGCCAAATCTCCCCTGACCAGCAGCGCGGGCTCCCCACACTTAGATAACAGCGTGTTTGGGCCCAGCTCCTCCGTAAATAACAACGTGGTGTGGGTAAGTGTGCCCAGGGCACTGCGGCACCTGCTGAGCCTGGGGAGGGTGTGTGCGATGCCACCTCTAGTTCATGTGCTCCACGGCCCGGCAAGGGGCTTTTTCTTGGTTCAATCCCCCCAAGGAGCTCTAGGGCAGCCGAGCTGCTCAGGCAGGGTTTCAGGAACGCTGAGCGAGCTGGGCTGTGGTGTCCTACTCGAAATGATCGATCAGCGGTCGAGTACCTGCTGCCCTTTTTAGGCTCGGTAAATAAATGAGCGGGATTGCGAGGCGCGCTGAGAGACGCCGCTGCCAGGTAATTGAATATTACTTCTTCTCGAGCAGCATTGCTCAGTGGTTTGTCACTTAATTGAGAGACCACCTCACTGCTCTGTTCGGGGGGAGGGAATCATTATGTTGATGGCTTTTGTTTACTGTTCACTAAAACCAGGTTATATTTATGTTCATTGTTACTCGGATTTTTTCCCTTGCTCTTGTTTGCGGCTGTACCTGGCTTGTGTAAGCGTGGATGGCTTTTCTAAAATGTCCTCAGTCATCTGATTTAATGGTTTCATGGATCACTAACAGTAAAAGGACAACCCAGCCCCTGTGCATCCATCAGGGAGCCTCCTCTGTGGCAAAGTTCTCCATCACCAGCCAGGCTGGGGCTGATCATTGAAACCCCACTTGACCTGGGGCCTCGTCCCCGCCACGTTCCCTCTCTGGAAACATGCTGAATTTTGGAGAATCGAGTGAAAAAGGCCTTTGACTGGAGCCTGTTTCTTGAGTCTGTCAGGTCTTGAGCCTGAGGCTTTTCAGGGTAAACCTGAAGATCAGCTCTAAGTCATATCAAATCCTGGAGGCTTATCCCTCCCTTCCAGCAGAGTTTTCATACTTTACATATTACATTAAGTCTGTAAGTGCATCAGTGCAGGGAATAGTCAGGTCTGTCCATAGCAAAGCCCTCACATGGAGCCTGTCTTCCTGCATGGGAATCCTTTCCCCCCCTGAGCACCAGAAATGCTTTTCCTGGGAAACCGTAAGAGCAGACCAAACATAAAGGGTCCCAGAGCAGCTTTCAAGCAGCACAAGCCCCTCCCAGTGCTGCTGTAGAGTTGCTTTCCCAGTTCTCCATCCGGAAGAGCCCCAAGGGATACTTAGAGCATCTTGCCAAGCTCTGTTCAGGTCCCTTCTCTTAAAGACCTGCAGCATGTGTGAGCTGAATGCAAGCGCTGGAAGAGCCGAGGGCTGTGGTTAATGTGGGGCATATCCAGCCTGTGTAGGATTAGCCTGGTTTGGAGATGATGGGAAAGGGCCAAGCCCCTGCCCCATCCCTGGGCTGCAGCACCCCTGACTCGAGCCCTGGGATCTGCTCTGAGGAAGCCTGGACCACCCGGAGCTACTCCCCAGGGCTTGTGTGGTCAGACCTGCCCGGGGAGGCAGACTGCCGAGAGGAGCGTTGCTTTAGGCACTCAGAAATCAATATCTATATATTTTTTTTTTTTTTTGTCTGCTGTGTGAAGCCAGATCTCTAAATGTACTTTTGTGTGTTCTCTTAGCAACTACTTCTCTCTCTTTTTATCTCTTTAACAAAGGAAATGGATGATGGTCTCGACGAGGCATTTTCAAGGTAATTCTAATAACTCCCTTTACAAGTTCACGCCACTGGAGACCAGCCTGGGAGACTTGAGTAGTGACTGGCTTTTAATAATGCTTCTAATCTAATCGGCCGCCGTGATCTGACCTAGGCAGCTGCCCCAGCAGCGCCTCAGCTGTTAATTGAAAGATAGGCTTTGAGGCTGGCTGATAAGCCAAATATTTTGACAACCTTTTGAGGATGGAGAGAGGCTGTATGTGATAGGGAATTTAATTCCCCAAGCAGTTGGTGCATCTGCTCCCGCTTGCCCGGGCTCCTTCCAGCCCCTGCACCATCTGCGGCGGTGCTGGTCCCAGCTTCTAGCACAGGGGACTTTACCCTTCCTCACCCCACCGTGAGGTTTGGACTAACGCTGGCACTTCATTCTCATCTCTGTCCCCAAACCGAGAGCAGTGGCTGAGGGCAGGCTCCCTGCTCCACCGGCCCTTGTCAGTGTGGTGGTGCCAGGATGACTCTGATGCACCACTTTTGAATCCCTGCGCCTGAGCACGTTCAGAGTTTGTGGCCATGGTTTTGTGTGACTTAGTTCACTGTCCAATCCAAGAGCTTCCCTGCCTGTCCACGCCGAGCAATCCAGCAGTGTTAACCAAACCCGTTTTGTTTCAGGTGAGTTTTCCTGCCTGTCCTTATGCAGCAGGTCCCTGCGGGGTGGTGGAGATGCTGCAGTTTACATGGGTCCCATCCTCTAGATCAGGACATGAAGCCACCTGACCACCATTCAAGCAGCACAAGCTGCAGAGGCCCCAGTTTGGGCAAAGAGCTGCCTTGGGTGCAGATGCTACAGTCAGCAGAGAGCTACCAGACCTCCTCCTCCTCCATCTGGGAGGTGCTGAAAGAGGGAGTCGGGCAGTAGCAGGGCAGAGCCTAATGCTGTCACCTCCCCGAGAGCCGCTCGCCTCCACCCGGTTTGCAGCAGTCCAGAAACTGCACACTCAGCCAGAAGGAAACAGACCTTCGTGTCTTGTTTGGCTCTCAGGAATG
The DNA here is from genome assembly GCA_024611175.1 of Megaceryle torquata. Lineage (NCBI taxonomy): Eukaryota > Metazoa > Chordata > Aves > Coraciiformes > Cerylidae > Megaceryle > Megaceryle torquata. Next base: position 21,857 of record JANIJG010015817.1, on the reverse strand, counting down.
ATTTGCAGCTTCCGCTTCCATGGCAGCCCCGTCCCAAGTCGTGTTCAATAAAGGGGCCGCTTGAATTTATCTCTTAATGTCACCTATGTACCTCGCCTCTGCTCCTTGCCCTACTTAATCAAGCAGATGTTGTTGGTTGAGGTCTTTTGTTTTGCATTGCTGGGTGCCGAGCTGTCTCATCACTCTTGGCCTCCTGGTGACTCAGTATTTGGACTGCTCATCCGCAGAGGCAGATGCTTCTGAAAGCTCTCCAGCCACAAACGTCATCGCTGGACATTTGTCTTTATTAAAAACCCAAACCATGCACGTGGCCAGTTTAACCTGAGGCTTTTCCGACGCTGAGCCTCGCCTGGATGAAACCCCCAGTATTTGAGTTAACCTTTGACCCCAGAATTGATGGTGCCATGTTGCATTTTCACTGAGGTATTTAATAACTTGACCATGAACTGGAGCTTGTTAGGTTTTGTCAAACATCTGGGATGTGCTGAGATGAAGACCTCTTAAAGCTGATCCTGAGGGCTGTTAAACATCATCTGAGTCCTGCTGGGTCTCAAACCAAAGAGTTACACGCTTGGGCCGAGGAGCGCGGCGGGCAGCGAGCTACAGCACACGCTGCTTCGTGTCCAGACCCACCGCCCTGAAAACTGAGTCACTGCACCGAGGCTGCTCCTCTGGCCAGCAGAGATAAGATCCCTGCTAACGATGCACCCGCCAGCAAGAGCTCGGGGGAGGGAAATGGCACCGCTCCGCCAGACCATTAATACACGGCATGTCCAGGCTGCAAATTCCCTGGATGCCCGTAGGGGAAATGTTAGGATAAAGCTGCAGCAAACTGGAGAGAGCTGTAAATGTTTTGTGCCAGCTGTCCCCTTAGTGAATTATTTCATTTTGTTGGAGGATTTTGAAATGTGGAACTGCGGCTCGGGTTTGGCTTTGCGGATGCACAGAGCGCCCCGGCTGTGAACGGCGCGGATTCGGGGGTTGGATTTGTGTTCTTACTTTCTGGTTTTCTCCCCTCTTTAGACTGGCACAGTCGAGAACAAACCCTCACGTCCTCGACACGGGACTGACGGCTCAAGATATCCAGAGTGCAGAGACGCTCTCACCTGTCGACTGGAACAAAATAGATTCCAACACAGGCGAGAAGGATGATCTGTTCATGTTCTGAGGTCAGATGCATCTTAAGAGCTGACAAGAGAATAACCACTACAAGTCTATGGACCGAGTCATGCTGTTCTGGGTGCTGTACACAAGGGACTTCTGAGGGCTTTGCACCAAGTCAGCTGATCTTACAGCACAGTTTAGACCAAAGCTTTAGAAATCTAATGCAGATTTTTATACCTTGCTTTTACCTAAACCACGAGATGCTCTTGAACATATTTATTCACAGCCGTTACAGTTTACATGTATTATTGGCAGGGGTGTAGAGCATCTACAGTATTATGTGGCAATATACCATGGAAGGACCTTCAGCAGTGCCTGTTCCTCTCTGAAAAAAAAAAAAAAAAAAGACTATGCAACACCAAAGCCTCTCTGTATACAGGTTTTAGACAAAGGTCTGCAGGTGCAGATGCAATTGCAAGCACAACTGTTACTAATCCCCTGGTTCTTGAACAACACATCACCTGCCTGGGCAGAGGGAGGAGACTTGCAGCAGCTGCTAACAGGGTTAAAACCCAGAGGTAGCAGAGATCTTGCTTTTGTTGTGAATGTCGGTGATACTCTCACAGTTGTCAATCACCCCTGGGGGTTCTGGCTGTTTCTTCGCCAGCTCCGTATGGGAATTGACACTTGTTTGTTTTGGTTTTTTTTTTTTTACCCAAAGACTCTATGAAGTTTTGCACTTTAAAACTTGAACTGAAAGCAATGGTCTCAATTGTCAAGCTAAGCAGTGCCTGTAGCTTCACTTCTGAAGCTGTTTACCCAAAAAACAACCCACCCCAACCTGGCAATGCTGCAGGTCTGTTTCAGAACTGACCGCTCGTGTGTCCCCTTTCCGATGCCCCTCAAAATACGAAGGCTCTGTTGCACTGTTGGCTTTAAAAGCAAAACTACCAGGGAGTTACAATTTGTTTTGCTAAAGCGTGTTGAAAGTTGCAGCTTGGGTGAGCCCCATGGCACAATAGATCTGTGTTCTTAGCTCTGCTAAGTGGCTTTGGCTGTGCGTGCCTTTTGACTGGCTCAAAACCATTTGGTTGTTGCTCACTCAATAGACTCAGATGGAATTGGATTAGGCAAGACCAATATCAGGACGTTCAGTTAGCGAGAGGTGCCCCTTCCAGACGGACCCTGATCCTCTTCCCCCTCACCCCCCGACAGCCGCATCTCCTGTGAGGCTTGGGAAGCTGCCTTCATCTGCTCCGGGAATTGAAAATAAGTAATGGAGGTATAAAGCTTATGCTAATTAAAAGATTAAGTTTAATGATCCTAAATAGTCGCACTGACAGTTTGCAGTGTTTGTGGCCTTATGTGAAGTATACTAATCTGGTTTATAGATTTGTAACTTGGGTTTGAAACACTAATTCATTCCCCAGATAGCTCTTTATAACTCTCTTAAAACCACTTGCAGGAAAAAAAAAAAAAAAAAAGGAAAAACCTCTTTGTCAGCTGTAAGAATTTATTAGGAAGCAGCTGAGTGACTCTAACTTAGATTTGGGTAGGGTTTGGGGTTTTTTTCCCTAAGTGTTATTGTGGTGAGGTATCGAGGACTTGTGAAACTGACTCATCATGTCTCTTAAGAAAATGTGTGCTCTGTTTATCCTGCAAAATTATATTTAAAGCAACTTTACATCTTGAAACTACCGTGCCCATGACTGACTTGAACTTACGCGTAGCCTCAGTCTCTTGCCATGGAAGGAATTACTCGGGGTCTGTCCGTGCTCTAGAGGCACACGGTAGAGACATGAACCTATTGCGGGAGCGATGCGGAATTTGCGCAGAAGTGGCTGTAGCGAGCCCCTCATCCTGACCCCGCCGAGTGGGGATCTTTTGAGGAAAGAGCTTGGGCTAGGAATGGACCGTGAGGATTTCTTTGTACCTTTCTCCTTTTCTAGAGACTCTAGGAGCATATACTGAACTGCACAATACTATATTTGTATGTATATAGTTTTTTTAAGAAAACCAGATGCTGTAAAGAATCTCTGTACTGAGGAAAATAAAAGTTCTGCCATTTTTTGGAGTGTCCATGCTGGGTGACTTTACTTTTACCGTGGTCCTTTCTAATGTGTAGAAGCTTTTGTATTTCTAACTGTTTGAATTCTCCATCTCTCTCGATGTGGAGCAGTAAGTGACTGGAAGCATCCCCAGGAGGTGTCTGTCCATCAGAATGCTGTTTCCAGGGCCATCCGGGCAGGAAGAAGCTGCAGGGAGACACTGATCCACGGTGCTGCCTCCAGGACAGGATGTGGCCAAGGAGGATGCACAGAGGGATGTGCAACAGCCACCTGCGCTGGGCCGGGAGGTGACTTATTGGAGGTGGCTCAGTAAATCTGCCCCTGCCTGAGCCCCTCGCTCCAGGTAAGGGTGTGATGACAGATGAGAAGAGAGAGGTTGGTGCTCTGGGCTCATCTGCAGATAAACATGGTGCTGGTAACATCAAAAAACCCCAAAATCTCTTAATTGATAGAGTTTCTGTCGCTGTGCAAAGTGCTTCTCCCTTGGGGGAAGTTTAATTTGTACAGCTGCATTTTAAATAAAAACAGCCCGGAGAGCCCAGCCCAGCTCTGTGTACTCGGCCTCCCCCTGCGATTCCTGCCTTTGCTGGCTGCGAGCTTGGAGCCACTGGGCTCCCGCAGCTACCGGCGAATCACGCTGCGCGCGCGCTTGTCGGGGAAGCACACGGAGAAATTCCTTTGGGAATGCCAACAAATAGATTTAACCTGCGTGCACCACCACGCTCCCTTTGGGGTGTCGGAGCTGGGCTGCAGGCAGAGCAAAGGAGCTTTGCAGAGATGCCTCTTCCCACAGTGTTAGACTAAGAAAATAAATTTAAAAAATATCAAGAGAAGTTCCTTTTTCTGTTTAAATTGCCTGTTGCAGTGTGAGGAGATGTCCCAGATTATGAGCACCGAGGACCGACCGTCTGCACCTTCATGCGTTAACTGATGGTGATGCCAAGGAACGAATTCATCTTTCACTTTTGATGTGACCCTTTTTTAAGTGCCAGTCAAGAAACTTTCAGCCTCTATTTTCTTCACCTGCAATGGCTGCATGCGAGGGAGGGAGCGAGGGGCTCACCATGGTGAGATGAGGCTGTGCTATGACAAGGGAGCTGCTGGCTCAGAGGGCTGCAGCATCTCCTGCAAGCTGGATGACCTCTGCTCAGCCCCGTGTTTCTCCAGGGGGACATGGAACAACCTCACTGCCTGTTTTGCTCCTGTCGAGCAGCCGCAGAGGCAGTGGCACGGGCTGTGGCTGTGCTGGGAAATGCTGGTGTCACCCTGTGTTGGAACAGGGTATATATAGGACGTAACAACTCCATCCATCCTACAGACGGTAGCCAGTGTAGGTGAGGAAGCCAACTCTGATCCCATCTTCAGTCTCCCTCTCAAAATCACCTGCTACAGAAACAAAACCTGCAGCTAGTGTCAGCCCTGCGGGTTGGAGCTGATTTCTTCCAACTGCTGGTGCTGTGACTTGTTAAACTCATTTAATGCATCCTCCAAAGCTACAACAAACCCAGCTTTGCTGCCAAGTTACTGGCTGGGTTCACGTGGAGATGTTAAGTTTAGCAAGCGTTGCCGTTTTCTCCTTACTCAACGAGCGCTCTCGAGCGACGGTCAGTTGTGTTCCAGGAGTCGAGGCCAAATCCAGCTCTGAGGGTACGAACCAGCTGCAGAGGGTACTCAGCCCTGACCTTAGAATCATGGAATCATTCCGGTTGGAAAAGACCCTTGGGATCAAGTCCAAACCATCAACCCTACTCTACAAAGTTCACCCCTAAACCACGTCCCTCAAAACTTCTTTCCTTTCTCCTTGGAAGGGTGAGAGAGTTTGTAAATTCATGCCAAGCTTGAGCAGGAGCTGTAGGGCTGTTACCCAGATCATTCTTTCTTAAAGTACAAATAAAAGAGAGCAACATTTCATCTCAACACCTAAATGCTGCATTATGGGTTTTATAGCCAGCCCCAGGGTGCCGGGAGCTGTGGGCTGCTCTGCGAGGCTCTCTGTGCTCTGAAGCAGGAAGAAATAACCATCCTCGTGGAGAATTACAAACGTGTTTTGGCTGGAGAGGGAGGGGGAGCTGGGTGGGAAGGGAGGGGGTGTCGGTCGAGCGCTGCTCTCCTCCACTCTAATGTGTCAGTGTTGCGTGAGGGCTGCCAGCAACAGCAACCTGCCAGACCCTGGGGAGATCCCTCCCTGTCGAAGCCGAGGGGAGATGAACCAGAAAAAGCACGGAGCAGAGGCGATGTTTGCTGAAAGCCTCACCACCAGCCTTGCTGGGACCTGGGGCAGGGGCTGCAGGTCAGCAAACGGCGCTGGAAGGGTATTTTGCAAACGTGTCTCTGCTTTTGAACTTCTTCCAGCGTTTGCAGCACTTAATGGTAGGAGATGATGATATTGCAGCAGGAGACCAGGGCTGATGCAGCGTTAGGAAATGGCTTTGGACAAAGTTTCCATCGCAGGGAGCTGTGGAGCCTCGTGCCAGTGCAGCCACCCTCGGTCCCTGTGAACACCGCAGGGTGCAGAGATATTCTGCCAAATTCCTTCCATGTGTGAAAGTATCACCTTCTGAAAGAGCTGTCATTTCAGTGCCAAAAATCCATAAACTTGTCCAAAAGTTAACTTTTTTTATGCCTCCCCCTTCAGAGGAAATCCTGCTGACTGCCTGGTTCACCTTTCCCTGAAATCCAGGGGCCTTGATTCATCAAGTCGGTGGTAACTCGGGGCTGACAGTGCCCGTATTGTGGCCCTGCTTGAAATCACCAGCAGCAGCTCTTTCTGCAGAGTCAGCACAAGGCCCCATGGAACACCTGGAGCCAAGCAAGATGCCTCATGGGCTTTCCCAGGAGCTTTCCCCATCTGCAGCTGATGAAATTACCCATTGCAAACAAGACACAAGTGAGAGGGGCCTCTGCTGCCAACCCTTGGCTTGAAAGTCCATTTAGCAGCACGGCAGCATCTGACTACCAGCAATTTCTCCGGAGTGAGCGGATCCTGCTTATGACACAGGGAGTCTTAATATTGCACTACTTCATCTCTTTAGCACCTCTCCTCTAATGCCTGGGGGAAGGATAATGGGAAGGAGTGTTGTGGGTTGCTGGGGGTTGGTTGTTATTTTTCTTCCCTGCTCAAAGCAAACATCTCCAGCTGGTTCTTGGCTCAGAGAAGAAATATTGGCTTTACAAAAAGGAGAGATGTCAAGTCATTAAAAGCTGCAGGAAGAGGAAGTCTTCTGAGATGGGAGTGGAAACAGGGCCAGAGCACTGGAGCCAGAAAGCAGATGTAGGAAGTGCAGGAATATCAGAGGCAGTTGCACAGTGAATGTGCAGGTAGAAGGTAATTAGTGACCGAGTGCTGCTTAATTCACTGTCACCAGCCTCTCTCACTGGACACACACTTAGTCCTTTCTCTGCTGGGCTCTGATCTTCATCAGCAGCGATTGCTTCTTGCTCCCAGCTCTGCAGCAGCTCCCAACAAAGCAGCTCTTGGCCAGCAGAGCCAAAGGGACCCTCTGCTCTGCCCAGAAAGCGGATTAACGCTCTGCTCTCGGGGCCACGCGCCGCCGGCAGCTGGGGTTGGCCTGCAGCCAGGCGCCTCGGCACGGGGAGCCAGAGCCCCGGGCTCTCCATCACACCCAGCACCCGGCTGGCACCGCTCACCTTTGGCAGCATCAACCATCTCCCCAGGCGTGAACGCGCCGGGAAGCCGTTGGCCTGAGCTGGGAGCGGAGATGTGTCTGTGCAATTGAGCGCCGGTTCCTTGTTCCCCACGGCGCGGTCGCGGGGGCTCTTCAGAAGCTGTCGGGAGTTGCAGGAGCTGGGTCGTGCCAGCAAACCCAGCGTGGGAACCAAGAGGAGAGCGGTGCCGGCTGTGCTCGCAGACCCGGACCGTGCCACCTTCCAGCCTTCCTCTTTGCTTTTCCCTCCAGGAGCCAGGCGTGATTATCACCAACGTCACTGCTCCCACGTCAGGGCCACGGGGTCGCTCCTCTGCCTGCAAAAGAAAATATCAGGAGAAGCAGGTTGTGAAACATCAACCCCAGCAAGTTTTGGCTCTGAAATCCCTGCTGACTCTTGTGATTTATTGCTCACCCAGCTGCTACTTGCAGCTTGGAAAAGATAAGTGGAGGCAGGGGGGAAATATGGTTTCTAAAAGCTTGGCTTTAAAGCCCACAGACTCCGGCCAAGACTCCTGTCCTGGCTGAGGTGAGGGGGTAGGAACAATGTTACCGATCAGGGCTGAAATAAAACAGCCATCGACTTCAGGCTGCAGTACGAGGGTAATTCTGACAGCTTCTCCTCCTTGACATGTGTCTTTTGTACCATGACGCAAGAAAACCAGCATTTAGATCCCAATCTCCTGCTGCCTTCCTCACCTTTCAATCTGTTGCCCAGGCACCTCATTTGCCCCCACCTTTTGCCAGTGCAGTTTCTGTTTCAGGCAAGCAAATACACCTGGGGCAGCACCGAGCCATTGTCTCGGGGTGATGCCCAGAGGATCTTCTTCCTCTCTTTTCAGGCAAGCAAACTCTGCTCCAGATAACTCACTTTCTGTCTCCAAGGGGTTTATTTCACCTTTCCAACCATTGCTGTCAGCAATTTCTTCCCCAGCAAAACCCCCAGCCTCCATGCAGGAGTTTTCCCAACGCTCTCTCTGCAAACCACAGTGTCAGTTTCTGTCTCGGCTGTTAATAATCCCATGGATGGTAACGCACCACTCCAGGCAAAGTTTTTGCTTAAAAGCCTTGATGATGATACTTTGTGGGGAGTTATTTGGCTTGTACCTTCGTGTTTCCATCTCCCGACCCAAATCTTGCCGTAACAGCCCCCAGACTTGCTGCTTGTCAGGTCTTGTTTTAGCTACAACCCTCCTCCCTCCCCCTGCTTGGCAGCATGAATTTTAATGTGACATCCCAGCACCAGGCCTGTCACTTGGCTATTGCCTGTATCACACGCTCCTACGGATCAGCCGCAGGTCTAATTAATGTAATAAAATGTGTAAAAGTACTAAATCTCCTCAGACGTGGCAATTTTATCACTTCTATACACTGTCACAGCGCAAGGAAAACTGACAGTAAAGAATAAAACTGTTATGTCTCTGGCATTTTTTATTACTTTTAATATGCTACCTTTTTTTGTTACTGGAAATTTAAATTATAATGGTATGCTTCACTTAAAAAAAAAAAAAAAAAGGAAAGTATCCATAGCAACAGGAACATCTAAATTATTACAGGCTGATCACTTCTCTCCTAGAGTCACATCACATGCCTTTCAAAGGCAGTCCCAGAGGTGCAGGATTTTAATAGAATTTTTTTTTTTTACCTTTTTTGCAAATAAACAACTGTATACACAGCACTTTCTCCATCAATATGCTGCCTACAGAAAGATCTAAACCTAATAACTGCCAGCAAGCTTCATTACCCAGGAAGGGAGGGTTTCAGGCTTGCTCTTGCAATCTTGACTTCACACGAGGCTTTCTCATCTGAGTTGGTGCCTCCCGGTTATCCCGTGTGGAACTGGAGCATTTCCATCGAGTTCAGCTGATGTAAATTCTGTCTTGAATCGGGGGAAAGTAGGAGAGCAAGGGGAAAGGGAAGACTGCTGAGCCTGCAGCACTGGGAACCTGCTTGTTAGATCACAAACTGGAGTTGGGCTTATTTGTATTTTATTCTTTCAAATTTCCTATTTGTCACCCCAGAAAACAACTTCAGCAGCTGCTCAACATTTAAAAGTGATCGGTGGGGAAATACCCCCAGTCTTTCAGTTACATCTGAGCCACCTCAGTAACTTTCAGCTTTCCCCTCTTGAAAAATTCCTTCACCTTAATCATGAAAACAGCCCCACCGATACACAACACCCCAAGCTGTCTAATGGAAGAAACAAACGTGCTGGAAGAAATAAAAAGGCAATTTTTTTTTCCTCTGATCTTGATGATAGGAATCATATGCGTCATCTGGATCAATAGTAGGTTGAGATTGCTCAGCCAGAAAGATTTTATATATAAAAAAGCAGCAGCTGATAGCCTTCCTCTAAGCTCATGTATTATTATGTTATAGCTGAAATGATGGTAGTAAACCGTGTTTGCAGGCACTCATGGAAAGCTCGGGTTAAGAACAAAGGCTTAATAACTGTACCTGGACATAGTAACAAGATCTGAAACCAAGCCTGTGTTGTATCCGAGATCTTATCAGGTTCAGGAGTAGCAGAGATTTGCTTTTTCTGTCCTTTGTTCCCCACTGTACATTCCTGGGTCATCATTCCCTGCATTTTCCCCCAGAGGTGGCTGCACTTCAAGGAGGAGATATCTGCAGAGCAGAACATGCAGATTACAGTGGAACGAGGCAGTCTTTTAAAATATAAAATATTCCTTCTCCCTTAACCTTTGCAGAGTAAGAGCTGCTGCGCAGACAAGTGGTTGTGGTTCACTGAGACCAACCCAAAGCAAAAATGTTAAAAACCTGAGAAAATGAGTCAGAGTTTTCTGGATGGGTCCATTTGTTTGTGAGGAAGGGTCGGGGAAGCTCCACATCTGTGGAAAAAAAGAGGGAGCTCCAAGGAGACAACACGCAGGATCTGAATGTGCTCACCTTCAGGGTGAGGCCAGGGAAATGCTGTTACAGGAACCGGGTGTGTTCTCTGTCAGCAACTTCCAGATCAACTTGGTTTCATATGTGAGTTTAAAAAAAAAAGTCAGAGAGAGAAGGTGGGTGGTTAAAGAGGACTGAGAAGGATGAAAAAAATCTGTTGGACCTGCAGATCCGGCTCACATTTGAAAATCACCCTTTTTACAGCTCCCATGAAATCACCTTTTAATAAAAGAGTCTATAACAGGAACCTATAATTTTGTGGTTGGTGCATGACCAGGAGACAAACCAGTTCACTCTCGGACAGCTCCAGCGAAGCCACGGGTTCAGCCAGAGTCAGAAATATTTTCTTTATGTTGAGCACACCAAATCATACAGAAATACTGGGCACTAACTTTGATACCAGGCAGCAAGTCCAAGCTCTTTTCCCCAGGCTCCTCTCCCTCCAGCTGTAGGACATCAGGTCTAGCAGGAAGGTTTCCCTAAGCCGTAGGTGGAGCTCTTTGACTCACAGCTTCCCTGAACCCACCTTCTCGCCTCTTGGAGTAATTAAATAAATTTCAGGAGCCACAGCCCCAGGTAGTCAGGAGGATTTGTCATCTAATGGTATGTTTGTGGGAAGGGAGATGGGCTTGTGCTGCTCTGCTTGGGGTTCACTGCTTAAATTGGGCCAGAGTTGATCCTCAGCATTTATATCTGAGGCTTTGCTGCATCCTTAAATGTTTTGGGGCTGGGCAGTGGGTGAGAGCTAATCAACAAAATGGGATTGTGTGTGTCTGAAAACAGATGGTGCCAGGAGAGCAAGACCTTTGCTTTTAAGGATGACAAGAGGGTGGACCTTGGGTTTTTTGTGTTGGTTAAAACGTTGTGATCCAGCAGATGGCTGGTGTTGTGTGAGTCAGGACTGAATCCTGGGGGAAGACTGTCGGTATCTGGGTTACTTGCTCCTTTGTGGTCTCCCATTTATATATCGAGCTGACCTGACTCAAGTCTATGGAATGTGATGGGAGAACGGGAAAAGCTTCTGGTGAAAGTATTTAAGAGCATACATGTCATTTTATAATGACGACAGGAGAAACCTGGCTCGTGCTCTGCTTGTATTTCATAGGGGCTTCTCCCTGCCCTCGATTCTATGTGCCTTTCCAGTTCTGCTTTTACTGTCCTCAAAATGAGAGCTCAGTCTCTTGAGGCTGGGGTAGGACAGAGCCAGCACAGGCTGGAGCAGATCTTTTCAAGTGACGAGTGTTCCCTCGGCTCGTTAACCAGATTGCATAAGGAGGTGCAATACTGCTGAGCTCAAAATTACATCTCTCTATTTCCTACCTGACGCCGCCGCAGCAGCAGAGAGACAGCTGCAAACAAGTTTAAAAGTATTGCTTCCTCAGAGCGAAACTCAGGAGATGAGATGTTGGGGTTTTATCTGGCTAACCGAAAGCCCGTGGGGAGCTCCAGATGCTGCTGCCTGATGCCTGTCACTGCCACAGCCCTGTGACATCGGCTCCGGGCTGGTCCAGAGCACCGCAGAGTTTTTGAGGTCACCCCACCCCTCTGCGTTTTGCAACAAGCTGATTTATGGGATGCCTGCAGAGTGGCCAGTTTCTTTGTGATAACAGAGTCTGTGATGCGACTTCTTGGAGAGCAGGGAACAGACTCTTCCGTCCTGGAGGTCCTTTGCATGTCCCCAGGACACCGCCGCATCATGGCTGACGAGACAATCCCACTTGTCATCCTCTCTCTGGTCCCTGCTCAGGGATCAGGTCTGAGGGCTGCAAGCTGATCCTCCCATCTTACTCAGAAGGAGTTTAGGTGTGGTCCTGCCCTTGTATCCTCAACGCTTCTCCCTTAATCTGCTCGTGGCAGCTTCAGTTACATGTCATTGAATAAGTCCCTTCTGGGTGATTAACTCACTCTCAGACCCTCGGCATGAACCACACACTGAGCCAGGAGTGACGGAGCTGGGAGATGAGATTTGTGGCCAGAATCTGGGAAATGATCAGTCTGGAGCAAGGTGAGCCTAATCCTGACCTGCCTTGTGCCTCTTGCTGTGTCTGCAAAGTGCAAAGCAGAGAGTGATAAAGCCTCATCTAAATGCTGGCTGCCCTGAGGAGCTTGGGCTTTATCTGATTTGGGACCTACTAAGGCCATGTCAGGAAGGTGCTGAAGTGATAACATAAAGCCCTATCTGGAAGGTGGTTTCTGGCTGTGTGGTGAGAGTAAGTGCAAGAGAATGTAAAGCCAGAGGAAACCATTATCAGCATCGAGTCTGATTTTCTACAGAGACATGTGGTTCAGAGATGGCACTTAGTAACATCTGTGCTGAACTCCAGATCTCTCTAAAACCACATATAGTCTTCAAACTTCTTTTAAAAAAAGACAGGAATTTCTTCTATCTGAAAGACCTTTCCAGCCCTAATGCAATACTGTATTCCCTCTCCTCAAAAGTTGGATCCACTAGGAGCAAAAGTTCTTTCAAAGAGCAAGAAGGTGGGCAATGAGCTCAAGAGAAAAGCCCCTGCCATGTCACAGCAGTGTGCTGTAATCAACCCTCTGATCATCTGTCCCTGGATTTTTCCTCTTGCCTCCAGGGTGCCTCTCAACAATGGCTATTTGAGGGTTGAAGTTCCTCCTCTTTTATGTCTTGGAGCTTCTGATGCCAAGCTGGGAGGCTTTTCTAGGCTGAAATGGAGAGAGCCCTGAGCAAGTTGGGGGAAAGGCTTTGGAGGGAGACCATTAACACAGCATTAAAGGCTGAGTGGAATTTGCCTTTGGCAAATACACGCAGGCTTCCCTGGTTTCTGCAGGCTTCTTCCCGGCCCTGACTGAAGATGCTCTTAGATGCTGCTGCTCTGTCCATCCTGCAGGCGAGGAGTCCCAGCGTACCGGGTGCATGTGTCCGTCTGCTGTCCGTCTGCCCACGGGCTGCCCTTGAGGCTGTCATGGACTCGGTGGCTTGTGTCAGAGTGCTGGCTGGAAAAAACACCTGACAAATTGAAGCAGACACAAAGCAACAACCTTCCGAGAGCAGCGTAGGTGACATTGCTTTTCCCCTACCAACCAGCTAGAAAATGAACAATTACAACCTCCCTCCAGTGCCAGCTAACTCCTACAAAGGCACTTGAAAGTACGTGGCCTTAGCACTGGAAGTGCCGATTCACTGACAGAATCACAGAAGAGTTTCGGCTGGAAGAGACCTTCAAGATCATCGAGTCCATCCTTATTTCTAGCCCTAGCAAAACCACTAAACTGTGTCCCTAAGCACATCTCCCTGGCTCTTAAACACCTCCAAAGATGGTAACTCCACCACCTCCCTGGGCAGGCTGTTCCAATGCCTGACAACCCTTTCAGTAAAGAAATAACAGCCCATGGGCTTGTGCTCCAAGGAAGCTCAGCCTGTCCTGCGTGTCTCTGCCTTCAAAGAACTGCTAAACCTGGGAGAATATCAACAGTGTGAAGATTGTTGGTATTGCAGCTCCCCACCAGAAACCCAGAAGCCAGGCTCGAGGACACCGTGTCCCACAGGATGTGCGTTTCACATCTTGACCAAGAAATCTTTCTTACCTCTCCCTCCCCCTGTCCCTCTCACTTCCAATACCTGGCAGGTATTTTTATAACCCCAGTTTGTTATTTGCTCTCGTTGTCATTTTTTATTTCACAGCCTGGCCGGAGCTGTTTCAATCAGTATTCAGCGTGCTTGGCTGGTGCAGCCCGTGGGAGAGCTGGATTTAAACACGTGTGCTAATACACAACAGCTTGAGGCACAGAAATACAAATGTTTTCTTCCCCCTCTTTCGGGCACTACTCCCGGCTGCAGCATGAGCACCCAGATCAGACAGACCTATGTACCTGGAGAAGGGGGATGCAACAACCTAGGCAGGGTTTGTCAGGGTCCTTGGAGTGGTTCTGTTGAGCCTGACCAAGGATCCGAAGAAGGTTTTTTTCTTGTTCTTTTTGCGTGGATTAGGTGTTGCCCTTTGTGGAAGATTAGGGTAGGAAAAGGAAAGACAAACATCTCCTGAAATGGAAGTGGATTTATAGGACAAAGCAGGAGATTTGTCATTCCGTGGGATCCTCTAGATAACAAACAGAGAATGATGGGATGGGCTGGGACCACATGGAGACACTGGGTAAGGAAAAGTGTTTTCCTGTTTCACAGGGCTTCAGCACCATAAAATTGTTTTATTTTGCACAGACTCAGGAAAAACTGGAAGGCAACTGAGGACATTTCAAATCAATAGCAACACGAAGGATCAAACCCCAGTCTCTCCCACCAGCACATAGCAGGGCCCTTCTTCCAGCACAGGCTTTGCTGGCATGTTTCCACCACTAAAGCCCCAGAATCAGGAACTGGAAATGGGAGCTCCTCTGTCAGGGGAGTGCAACTGCCTTTCCAACACTGATGCCATGATGAAGAGGCATCTACAAGCTGTGTCAGTGTCAGAGGATGTGTTTTGCTTGTGTACGCCACGAGCTAGATGGGATGTCTCTATTCACCAGACTTCTACTGGCAAAATGTCACCAGTTTGGTGTAGACCTCTCCATACTCCTGTATAAATATAGACGGTGACTCATCCGAGCAGTGTTAGGAGTGACCTGTTTCTCAGGTTGGGACAGATGAACTTCACCCTGAAGGTGACTTAAAAGTTATTCTGGGCTACACTGAGCCCTCTCCATATTTCAGTGTTTACCAGGAAGCCTGGTGCAGCGTACAGCAGAAAGAAGCCGACAATCTGAGGTGGATTTACCCTTACAGGGGGATGTTGGCACTCAGAGGAAAAGTTGCTTTTTAAAAAGGCGTGATTTAAAAAAAATCTTGCCTTTCAGGGGGAAAAAAACCAACCCTGCAAAGTAGGACTGTGACACCAGCATGTCTGCAGAGCACAGATTCTTCTTTTATGGCTTTAGCTTATGACTTCCCATAATCATTTAAAATCTTAACTCGCATTTCTTGTCTGGATACTAGTGATCTGACACGGGAACTCCCACTCTGGAAACATCGACCCCACGGTGTCTATTTTCCTGTATTGCTTAACGTCTGGAGAGGGAAAAGGATAATTCTCTAATTTGGCGAAGCAACGCACAGCAAAGTGCTTCAACAACTTTTACTCCTCTCTACAGGGAATAGACTTATATTTAGTGGCTGGAACATCTGCCCCATTAAACTTACCTTTTCTTCTCGTTTTTTTTTCTATGTGCTATTGACCTCTTTGAAATCTGCTTACCTTGAAAGTCCCCGGGGAGGGACCTCAGCTGCCAGGCACCAGGCTCCATGCAAAACACGCAAGGCATTTATCCCAGTCAATAACCCGCCAGCTTCGCAGCACTACAGAAAGAGGCTGGTAACATCTGAGCAGTGCCAATAAAATACTCTGGAACCTGTGTATTAATCTTAATATAATTGCCCAAAGGGCATCTACTGACCTACTTTACCCTCCTGTGTATGTTACTGTACAGTTGACAAATGATTTAACGGAGCCTTAGTGGTCACCTGAGGATGGCCAATATACGGTGCCATAAGCTGGGGTTTTCATTGCAGCACATAGTTTAAATGACTTTTAACTCTTTGGAACTGATTCTTTTTCCCTATAATGGAAGTATTTACGTTATCCCATTCAAATGCTCTAAGGTGTCTTTATTTCTCTTGGCCTGGCTCATAATGGCCCAGTTCAAAAGCATTAAAGTTTAAGGGAAATGAGCTTGGCACCAAGGGAAGCAGGAAAATGTTTTTTCCTCTGTAAGATGGATCTGTTTGCCTTAGGAAGGTGCTTGCTCTGTAATGGCTCAGGATTCTCATTTACCATGTGCAGGGAAGTGTCTCTGCAGCAGATTCAGGGTCTCTCTCCATCACTTTAGTGGCACAGGAAAATAATCGAGAGGGTTGAAGGTTTGATCCGACGAGTTTATCAAGGATTTCCTAAACAGCGTCAGAGAGAATCCAATCTACAGACAGCAACGTTGGACCGTAACTTATCCTATCTGTAGACAAATGCCAGAAGACCTCCACAGCTCATGGAGTTATCACTTGCCATTAAGTCTAATAACTCTAGTTAATAATCGGACCCAAAGATTTCTTATACTGTTATCCCTTGCTGAAAAAACCAAGGCTGCTTGTCCTGTAACAACTCTTTTGATAAGTTTCTCTGCAACCTCCACAAACTGGTAGGTTTTAGTCTTTGACTTGTAGTCTCCTAAAAACAAATGTCGTCTGTGTAGATTTCCATATGGTTTAGATGAACCTGGGGGGGGG
>JANIJG010015815.1:51916-70911 GCA_024611175.1 Megaceryle torquata | reverse complement strand
GAGTTTGGAGGATGAATCCAAGTGGGTTGAAGATCTTCTAAAGATGCACACTGCGCGTGTGCGTGACATTGAACAGCTTACAAGCCTGGACTTCTTCCGAAAGACCAGTCGCAGCTACACAGAAATCCTCTCCCTAAAGACATACCTGCATACGTTCGAAAGTGAAATTTAGCTTTCTAACCTTACTCAGTGCATCCTTTTATCAACTGGTGTATATTTTTATATTGTTTTTATATTTATTAATTTTAAACCAGGACATTAAAAATATTAGTATTTTAATCCTGTATCAATTCTTAACTATTAAACCCTTGTGTCATTTGTTTCATTTCTCTAATGTTTAATGTAGCTATGTCTCTTGGTTTATTTAGTAGTGCTTGTAATACTGCAGCTTGAGTCCTTACTCTGAGATTTTAAGTGGTGCTGCAGGATTTGATACGTGCATCAAGGAAATACTAATTTCCCATGCTCCTTTACCACACTTGTAGTCCTGAACTGTGTATCAAAATACTGAACATGTAAAATTACATTCATTTACTGTTAACTATGTGACAGACATATTTAAACCCTATAGAAAAATAGCATCTTAAATATAATAAACCACACATTCAGTTTTTTTAATGTGTTTGATTTCCTTTCACAGGGATGTTCAGAGGGACTTGTGGGCAGCTGAGTGCTGCCAGATGTCTCTTACTCACTGGGCAGAGACCTTCTCAAGAGCTTAGGTTTGCTGGTAAGAGGACTGCCAGGAGTCCAGGTGCCCTGCCCAGGTACTCAGCAGTGAGACCATAAAACAGACATCCCCAGTAGTCATTATTGCATATAGGCAGACCTTGGAGAGGAGATAGGTCAGTGTCATAAGCTACTAGGGGTACCCACACTTGAGACCACTTGGCTCTGTTCTGGAGCTATGGTGGAGGATGTGAGGTGACCGCATCTGTTGCCACTGGTTGGGCTGTGTCACATCCCTTCTCCACCACCGCTGCTCTGGGCTGGTTCCTGTGAGTACCTGCTCCTTTGTCTTTTGCTTTTTGAGGAAAGCTGAGCCAAGGCAGATGTTGACAGAGGTGACATTGATAGACACCCAGCTGTGGGCTTTTACATGGGAGGAGAAGATCTGATTTTCATCATCTTACTAAAATGGCCAGAATTTGCAGTTTTCACATTATCTAAAGCAGTGTCTGAGGCTTAATGCCAGTCCTTATTTTCAAACGAAGCCTCTTGTCCTGGTTGCACATAAAAACTTCTAGTACTGTGAACCCCATCCAGTGCATGTGATTTACAACCATCACCTACCTGGTCAAGTGGGTCTAGTCCCTGTTGTCTGCTTTTGTGCAGTCACAGTCTCATAAACCTGGCAAGCCCCTATGAGTGACACTGATGGCACTGTCCTTAGCCAATGGAAGAGATTGTGTACCGGTACCTAGATAACAGCTTGATTTGGCTTGGCCAGCTTTTATAGAAGACACATGATATGGAGCATTAGCATTAGTATAGTTAGATGATGTAAAAGATAAATTATTGCTTAGAATGCCTCTTGAGGCAGATCCCCTGGTGGCACTATTACAAAGCCATCACTTGGGGTTACAGATTTCTCTGTCTCTACCAAAATGGTTTTCTGTCATTTTTTTTGTTGAGTGTCAGTGGGAAGGGCTGGGAAGTATCTCAGCTATGTACACAAATGAGTAGCGAGGTCTCCTAAGTAAAATAAATCTGGCACAATTGTAGCAACTTGCATCCCTGTAGCATCCATCTAAGAGAAAGTAGTAAACTGGAATTAATCGTGTTAACTCTGATGATAAAGATCTTGTTACTTGTATTACTCTAGGTGCCAAATTCTGTTTAAATTAGAAGAGCACAAAATGTGACTGCTTTAAAATCCCCCCAAAATGTTAGGATGGAAATTCTAATAACTGCACAAAGCTCTGGGAAACATCCTATTCTTGCATTTTAAAAATTGTCTCTTCTGGTTCTCTGGTAGCACAGAAATTATTTTCTGTAAGCTTTTGGCAGGGATTTCTGCCATGATAAACTTTACATTCTTGCATGTCCTACAAAGGGTATTTCCTCTGGTTTTAAAATAGTTTTCAGTTAAGACCTAATTCCTCCAACACCATCTTCAGCAAGGACATAATGTGGTTGTTCATAAACTAAACTAAAGACCATCACTACTGTCTTACTTTGACAGTTATCTGTTGCTTTGTTTGTTTCTTTTAATGCAATCTCACAAATTATGTAAGGCTTTTGTTTTCTCACAAGATTACATCTATACCAGAGGAATATTTAAGCTCTGAAGGATACTCTTCTTCTGTTTAGAGAAGTTTGGTTTTGAAATAAAATATGTGAGGATTGTTGGAAGAGGCAGTTTAACTCTATCTTGGTTTCACTAAAGAGTGATGATTAGTGTATAGGGAAGTATGATTTTTTTATTTAGTTGCTTTCTGTGAAAATAAATGCCAGTAATTAACTTCTGTTGTACTTCTCTTAAGTCCTTGGCCCTGTGCTGTTGTATAGTGTTGCTTTTCTATTTTACCACGCTGGCAGAACTTGCTGTGCTGGGGAATGTTTGTGGTAACTTCTGTGAATTGCATGGGTTTTGTTTTGTTTTGTTTTGTTTTTCCTGTTGAAAGATGCCTTATCAACACAAAAGCGACAGTGCAAAGATGAAGCCTTGTAAATCCCTCTAAGCAACATGAGCTCTGCAAGAACAACAGACATTTTTAAGGAAACTTGTCATTTCCCTTTGGTATTCATCAGGGTGACTGTTAGCTTAGGGCAGCATGTAGGAAGGAACCCCTCTGTTTATTATTCCTATTGGACCATTTTGAAAATATGAGCTACCACTTGCTTCTGCTACATGTTTCCTTTTCTTGAAATTACTTTGGCTTCTGCAAGAGGTCCACTGAGGAGAACAAGTGCTGAATTTTTCTGTCAAGCAAACACCAATTTTGAGGGTTTGGGTAATTGCTGTTTGCAATGGGTGATGTAAATTTGAGGCATATTTAATGAGTTAGGGGCAGTTCAATTGAGCAATTGTCAAGACAACAAAAGTGGTAGGTGTCCTGCACAACTAACAGAGTCCTTTTGCTGTAGTAGTATCCTTCTGAGGTAATTATGCAACTGGAATATCCCTCCTACAGGAAACTTACTTTTTTTTTAACCCCTTTTTCACAGTCACATACCAGAACAAAATCCTTAATAGATAAGCACTGAAAGCAGGTCACGTAGCCTGACCAACAGCATGGTTACGATGGCAAAATTATGGCAAGAGTCACCATCCTATACTGGCTGCAATGACATACTTAATACCACTGGTGGTATTTTGTCCTGGTTAGATTCATACTTTTCTGCTTGCTGCTGCTTCCCTCTTCTTCATTTCCAGCTTTTAGTCCCTCTAAGGTGTTAGGTGCAGTGTTAAGCAGGTTCTGCACTCACTTGGACACTGGAACCGTTTTGGTCATAGCAGATCAGGTTTTATAGTGTTATAAAGCACTTATAAAGCTCCAGATGAACTAGAAAATTTAAAAATATAATCATCAGGTCTGTGCTGTCTTGTGAAGTTTTTCCAGTATTCACAGGGATATCATATAAGTAAACTTAAATACCCATGTTTAATTAGGCCAATCTTGCTGTGTTTGGAGGCTGCTCCTAAATAATCTTGCCACAGTCCCCCGCTTCTCAGTGTGTTACATGCAAACAGTCGGTCAACTGTGCAAAAAGTTTAAAAAATGAAAACATTAACTTTTTGTAGGAGAGGCCATAAAGCAAAAGCAGTGATAAAGAGATAAGAGAGGAAGTTTCCCACCTCAGGAGACAGAAAAGGCTGAACAGGTTGAAGGTCCAGGAGATGCTGCCAGAAGGGAATCAGGGCTGGAGAAGATTTATTTGACAGGTTTATGAAGTCCCTGTTTCCCCTTCATCCGGCTTCTTCTGATAGATCAGACCTTCTCATACAACAGATGAAATAACTCCCTACTTTCTGCACACAGCCAGGAAGCAGAAAACTTCTGAGGGAAGTTGAGGGAGTTCCCCTCTGAAGGTGTTGTACGTTGCAGGAGCAGAACATGAACTCCGGAAGTGTCAGGGCCTGTACACTGAGGCCAGAATACAGGATCTGACCTGAAAGAAACAGATTTGTAGCAGCTGGAGCTGACATTCCAGCAATCCTTCCCTTCAGCCTCACATCGACCGCAAACATCTTTAACTAACTTTAAATACACATTACAGTGCTGTGCAGCTTACCTCAGCTGCTCTCTGCAGGAGACAGCAGATACTGCTTGTGGAGCAATTGACAAATTTCCCTTTTTTAAAAAGAACCAAACAAAACACCAGAAGTGCAAGCCCCCTACCCACATAGGAGCAAATGCACTCCTATAGGAGCAAGAGAGATGAGAGAGAAACAGGCTTTCCTGGAGCAGGTATGTGTATGGGTGCTGCAGATCTGCCTCATCTCCTCCACTCTTGTATGGTGTGCTTCAAACAAGTGTTGCATTTATGTCAGTGGGGCAGCAGGGTTTATTCTGCTGTTTTGGCACAGACTGACAAACGAAACTTCACAACCTTCCTGGAAGGTGACTGTTATCACAGGGATGGATGAAATTGGGCTGTGGAGATGTTGAATAATATGTTTAAGGACATGCATACAGTGATTCCAGTAAAGCTGGTCACAGAACTCCTGTGTTGGGTTTAATACGTGACTTTTTGAAATAATTTCTGCTGGAGAGCACAGGGTAAGTTTTGTAAAGCAGAAGCCTCAGAATCATGTGGCTGAAAGAAAATGTGCGTACAGAGCTATAGAAGCAAAATTTCCTTTCTTTGGGGACAGTAAATCATGTTGAATTAGTTTTCTATCAATCACATCCATCAAAATGCTTGTGATAGGCCTGGTTCATTACCAGAGTCCTCCCCTGTCTCCAGAGAGAAGCCACGGTGTGTGTCTGTCCATCCTGGCTGTAGTCCTAGTCCAGCTCGGTTTTTTGACTCAAATTTCTGTTCCCCTTACTGCAGTCCCAGGCAACCATTGCACTTGACCTGGGATACACAGCATAGTCATGGTAATACAAGACATACTCTGATGGGGAAAGACCTGCCAGCAAACGATTAGTACCGCGTTAACTGTACGTCTTCCAAGTGGGGCCGTATGCATTTGAAATGTTTAAAGTTCAGCATTTGTTCAAGACAGGAAAAAAAAAGAGACATTTTTAAACATTGTGGAAAAATACCTAGTCTCGTTTCTTTGCACTTGTTGTGTAAATGTAAGATAAGAGCAGTATGCCCAAGGTTACTGCAAACAGCCCATCACTGCAGAGTACAAGCTAACATTTACTAAAATGTCTGTTGACATAAAAAGCGGTATTGCTGCAGTCAGCCATGGTAAACAAAACCACAGGTTTCTTTGCCTTTACAAGCTGAAAGTTTGGGATGTAACCTTTTCAGACCTGCCCTCACAAAGAAAAATCCCTGCCCTGCTACAGCATCCACAGTATGTGCACAGTTGTTCTGGAGCCTTACTGTACCTCCTCGTTCCTAAATACGCTACAGAAAGGCAGATGGAGGACACTCTGGTTTCATCTGCAGGTTTCACCATGGAGACAAGAGCAGGCAAAGAAGTCAGTAATTATGGATTAGCACAACTGCAACTAATTGACCCTAGAGCTGGAATTTAGTAGAAAAGAGATGGGAGTTTGTCATCATAAACCTTCTGTTTCCTAGCTGTGTACAGAAGTGGGGAGTTATTTCACCTGTTGCATCTGAAGGCCTGATCTATTGGAAGAGGCTGGATATAGTGGGAACAAGGTTTCCATAAACCTGCCAAATAAACCTTCTCCAGCCCTGATTCCCTTCTGGCAACATCTTTTGGACCGTCAACCTGTTCAGCTTCTTGTGTTCCCTGAAGTGGGAAACTTCTCTTATCTCTTTATCCCTACTCTTTTTATTTTTTTTTTTCCCCTGGCCTCTGTTTTATTTCATCTTTGATCTGTTCATCATCTGCAAATAGCTTTAGTATTAGCCTTGCCAGTGCAATTTCTGTGCATGTACAATCCAGACATAGCAGAGGTCAGGATCTGTCTCAGCATTCCCTTCAGTTGGCATTGTAGCAGACCATCTCCTCCATTCATCTGTCCATTTTCATCTAAAATCCCTAGGACACCGATGGTGGCTGTAGTTTCACCTGCTCTGTTCTGATGCTTATTGTCATATATACATCTCTCCTTCGTGTTTCTAGCTGGCTGTTGGGATGTGTTTTGGGGTGCATGGGCATGGAGTTCGGGGTCAAAAGCAAGTGAACTCTCCTCTTCTCCATTGTACAACCACATGAACAGTTGATCTCTACCCACCTCACTTCATCAGATGCTCATCTGCTTTGACAACCATTTCCTCCCTGTGCCCAAGGGACTCTGGCTGAACTATGGGACTGTAGTCCAATTACTGGCCACATCTGCAGAGTCTAGTTAAAGAGACAGTAGGAATCAGGTCACAAATATGTGTTATCTTCTGGTGGGCTGTATGTAATCTGCTCTTCCCGGTACCTTCTCTGGCCTAGAATATGTACAGGCAGATGGGTATTAATAAATTGTCATTTGTAACATAATAGACCACATACCACAAGGGCTTGAAAAAGGTTTGAAACTTCTAGCTTGTGTAACTTAAAACATTAGAAGATATGAAGGAACATGGAAAAAATCCTACCCAAAAGAGTGCACAAATACTGTCAGAAGTAAGACTTTTCCAGATCATGGCATCCCAACTTGACACTGAAGACAACTGGTCTGAGAAACCACTGGTAAGAACTGCAACAAGCTATAGCTCCAGTGAAGGTAAGCTGTCGGCCTCACTGCTCTAACTGGAAGTTAAATGAAGAGCTGTCATGATAAGAAGTGACAGGCCTAAATGTGTTCATGGTCAGATTATATCTTCTTATCCCTTTTCTATCAACTGCATTCTTATCTTAAGAAGCTCACCTTCCTCACTGGTATTTAAATAATCCACCCACTCCTTCCCAAAATGTTTGGGGGGGTTGTTTTTGTTTGGTTTTGTTTTATTTTGGTTGTGGCTGGGTTTTCTTGTTGGTTTTTGTTGTTGTTGTTGTTGGGTTTTGTGTGGGTTTTTGGGGGTATTTGGGGTTTTTTTAAGTTGTAAGCATATCTCATCTCAATAAGAAAAGAAACTGTTGCAACTGTTTCCTGGAAAAGAGGCCTGTTTAATTTTTGTATTTATTTTATGGATTTAGATTTATGGGAGTACATTTTATGCCCTGGGTATCTTTATTTAATTCTAGTTTTACAATATGGATGTCATAGAGAGGATTGTATTTTCCATTCTCATAAGTAAATGTACACCAGCAAATAAAACTTGCACAAAGATAATAATTCTCCAGACGCCATGTAGTTTAGTGTTGGTTTTTGCCTAAGGATATATTCATGTGGGACTTTCTGGAACAGTTTAACAGGTCACCACATACAGCAGAAGGTTAAATTTCTTAGAGTTGCAAAAGCAGATCGTGTGATGTTCCTGGGCGTTGGACATGGACTCTTTCAGCTGTGCTGAGTTGGCTGGAGAAATTATTGCCTTCTCTCCTTGCAAGAGTTATTGTTTCCACAGTTTCTGCAGCATTGCTCCCCAGTAACCCACTCCAGTTGGAGTAACAGATTATTTCACTGAACAGTTTAAAAGCTAGAGATCTACTCATGTGGCTCATTTTACTGGGAAATGGGTTGGGAAGCAGCATGGGATATGCCTAGGTAGAAAAACTGAAAAAGTAGCAATTACTGCTGCAGGGACTGGTTGATCAAGTGGGCACTAGAGATATTCTCATCTGAGACAGCTGGAATTAGGAGAAATGATCCTTCACCATCCTCGTCTGCTTCAGACACAAACAGCCTGATTATTTTAAACCACCTTTACTAATACTACACATTAATCCAGTTACCCATGTTGGTGCAGTCTTGTGCAGTAGTGCTACGAGGCAGCTGATCTTATTAAACAATGTATTGTTACCCAAAGGTACAGCCTTACTGACCTTAGGCTTCTGCACGCGCTCAGCTCAGCCCATCTGCCGTCACTTCATCCTGGAGCTGCTCTCCAAAGCAATAACTGGGGGCTCAGCTGGGGGTCTGTCAGGTGTTAACAAAGGAAACTTCTACTGCTGTTCATGAAAAGTAAAAACCAGTATGTCTGTAGAATATATCCACATATCACAGAGTATGTCCTTATCTGCAGTGGGGCAGATTTAAGCAACTGTTTTTTGCCATGTTTTCTTCTAACAAGTATGTCCTTGCTCATTGGACTAGATGACCTTTAAAGGTCCCTTCCAACACAAACCCTTCTATGATTTTACCTCTTGCTTAAGAGAAATTTAGTCAAAAGCATGAGGAATTTACCTGTGTGGATGTAATTATTTTATAGCGTTTTAAGGCAGTTGCTTCACTACTCAATTAGCCACATACTTTATTTTTAATGGTGTGGATTGATTTTTAGTGGTACTGTCTGTTTCCATTGACTCCAGTACATTTCATACTTGTTCCCAAGCCCTGGAAATAAGGTTCTGACTCTGCAGAGCTCTCTACTCAGCAAAACATTTCAGGAGCTGCCTAAATCCAGGTATGTGTTAGTGCTTGATGCAACTGTTGGGAATGCCCCATGCATGAAAAATACATTGCTTTCCAGAGTGCCAGGTATCTCTGGCCTGGTAATGTGATCATGTCATTTGTGTGCTCTCCTCCCTTCAACAACCTTCCAGCTCCATGGACCTATTTCAACCCATGTATCCACAGGGTAAAGGTCTGAAAAACCTAGGTCCAATGGGCATCATAAATACATGATGGTCCAACCAGTGCTCCCTTTGGGAGATGACCTTTGCAAATTAATATGCATAATCTGGTGGATCACAGACCTGCTAGTCTGGAGGAAGCAGAAGATGCAAAGACTGAGGGTATGTTTTAGCATCTATATACTCTTGTACATCTAGCATACACCACTTTTCTGAAAGCCATGAGGAGAAGTGCGTCTGATAGGATGCAATTTCAGCCTCTTCCCCCATACTAGACACCATGCATGGCAAATCCCTGTTAGATGATCTTATTCTTGCCTGTACAAATGTTCCCTGAAGTGTGTTTTCACACTTCACTGACAGTATGTTCCTCTTCCCCACAGGCCTCCTTCTTAGAACTTTTTTCCTGCACCCAACATTTTCTTTGCTGTTTTATACCTTGCTTCCATCTGAAGATCATCTTATTGAAAACCTTCCAAGCCCCTTTTAGTCACTGCCACTTTTTTTCTTTCTGTTCTTTTTTTTTTTACCTCTTCAGTGATATTTGCAAGGCTGAAAGAACAGGAAAGCCATTTTTGCAGAACTTCACTGCAACCATCAGTGTATGCAGGATCTCCTCTTCAAATTGTGCTCAGCATCTGAACGAAAAAGTTCCTATTACTATCTGTTTCCTCTGTGTTTTCTTTGATACCCTCTATATGTAATGTAAAGAGTACTATTTCCCTCTGAAAGGTGCTTAACCTTTTTCTGTCTTTCATCATTAGATCACAGCTCTCCACTGTGAATTATTTTTTTGTCCTCCTTACCCAGGCAGAACATTTACTAACCACATTTTTTAAAGGAAAAAGGAGATTAGTTTTATGTTGGGTCCTACATGTGGTTAAAACTTGGGATTGTCCTGGTTACCCAAGATGTATAAATTAGTAAATTTGTAAGTGTAAAACAGTTCCAAGAAATTCCTTTCCAACTGAATGGAATTTCAGTGCTCCAGACCTTACTAGGAAAGATAAATGTTTCATCCCGGATGACATAATGTTTTCGAGGATAGATGAACAGTGACTGTTACAGCAAAATAGATCGAATCATGTTAACAGTTACTTCTTTCTGGGCTGAACAATTATTCAAAACTCTGGAATAGCGAAGGCTGCTTAAGTTACAAGTAAGAGCTAGTATCATCATTCCTGGGATTTGAGAAGATAGGTGCATTGAGGGACAGACTGTCTATGACACACCTGCCTAGGACCACCTGGATGCTCTGAACTGTCTGAAGCCATCAACATTGCACTCTGGTACATCCCAGGGCTCCAGATAAGATGCACAGGACAAGCATGACACATTTTCCATCTGCTGGGACCAGTGCTGCATCCAGAAGCCTCTGAAAGCCATGACTGAGAAGCAGCAGTGACCGAGTCTTCAATATGGAAGCTGCCTGGACAAGCTTCCCAGACGGAAAAAGAGGAGGCACTACAGGAATCGTGGCCTTAAGGTAGCTCTAATTAGACTGAAATTAAAAAGTTATGTTTTTCTAGATAAAGCAGGCAAGCTATCAACGTTGCTAGTGAAGGACCAAACTCTTCTCAGTGTGTCTACTCTCTCCTTTTGTACAGACACCTACCCCTTCGCAGAACAACTCCTGGGCAAAATACTGGCAGTGTACAATGGATATGTTGTACCATATGACTGCCTTGACTTTAAACACATGTCTGTAATTGAAATGTGGATTCAATCAGTCATATCAAATCTGTGTCAGTGTGTAATCCAGCAGGATTACACTTAAGTGTTTGCTAAAATCACAGTTGTATACTTAAATCCTTTTGATTTTTGAGGGTACTTGAGCATGTTTAAAGCTATAAAGCATTTTCCTACACTGGATTTTACTTTGGAGGGGAAGTACATTGGGGTGTTGGAAAAAAATATAAACTGAATCCTTTTGTATCTTTTTGTTTGCCTGCTGTGCCTGGCCTTCTCTCCGAAAAGCAGAGTGATAATCTCATGCAAATTTTCTAGAGCACAGTGAGGATTAGACAGTGCTACACTGCACTTTCTAAGTGTAGAGCGCTATGTCCTGCTGCAGTGTCCATGTAGGTTCCAGACCTGACTAAAGTCTGCTCAAGGATAATTCCTGTTACCATGGTAATAGGAGGCTTTGTATTCAAATATATTTGGTCTCTTACACCATAAATTATAGGACTAAACTCTTCTACATAGTGATACCAGCTGTGACTATGATACATGTTCCCTTTGGAAAGAAATCACAGTTTCCAGTTTTCCAAGTCTGTGTAACCATGTCCTTGGCAAATCACTCAATCATTACTCCATTTCCTAACCTGTACTAAAAATAACATAGACTGATTTTCCAGAAATGGTAATATACGGTTGAAAACAACCCTGATCTTTGTAAGTAAGTATTATGTCTGTCATCTATAAATTATATATAAATATCCTTGTCCATTGCATTTCTGTATAACTTTTGCATGCGAGAATAGTAATTGTTTGCTCCATTAGCTTGAGTTTACTCAAAAATGCATGGTTTTAGGGAGCTTCTTGTTTATTTATTTTTTTGTACTTTAAGTTTGATGAACTGCAGTAAATTCTTATATTCACCGATTATGCAAAAGAGGATATAAAAGGAAATGAGAAAATAATTCCATATCTCTAAGAGTGCCTGTAAACCAGCAGTGATTAAAAGGTTGATCAGTGTGCAGTGAGCTTACTATTTCATGTCTACCAGCTTCCAGTAATAGCAAATGAAGCAAGCTATCTTTGTCTATCAATGAGATGTTTGGTATTATAAATTATTGAACTAGATAAAAATTGCCTTTTATTTTGGTTAGATAATTTGCCTTGGTCTGCGGTTGTCCAGGAAACTGAGAAAAATGTTTCTGCAAATTCTGGAAGAAGGAGGGAAAAAGATTTTGGCATTTTGACTATTATCTTGATATGGGTCATTGACTACCCTGTAGTGTTTGTGCTGGTGGTGGTTTATCTCACAATTTTCAAAGCTTAATAAAGAATCTCTTTAACTCTTCTAAAACACACATGCTTAATTTGCAAATGCCTTTCAAAATCTGGGTTTTTTTTCCCTATATTTTTAAGTGGTACATTCATCTTAACTGATTTCTTCTCAGCATTAATAAAGCTGTAAGTTTTGAACCATGGAAGATGTGTAAGTGCTGATACTCAAAATAGTTCTTAAATAGTCTTTAAATGTTGAATTAAAATCTCTGTTTACAATGCGATAAGAGATAAAATACGTGTGTAACAAGTATGAAAGTTGTAAAATGTTAAGTAGCATCTAGACCAAAGATAACAAAAGTCAAGCTGAGATCTTTTCATATATCAGTTAACCTGTTTTACATACACCACTCAGTCCGGTGTTAAGAAAGCAAGATGATCTCAGAACATGAAGAAGCAAGAAGCAGCTCATGGTTGTTTTTGTTTTTCTTAGTGGGCAGGCTCAAATTAATTCTTTTTTGGTTTTTTTTCCCCCTCGGGTTAAAAGATTAATTCAGAACTCAAAAATTCTTTTTTTTTTTTCCCCCCCTAACATTTTTAGTAGAGTAAGTCTCTTTAAGGCAGTACATTTTCATTAAGCAGTGTTAGTTGAAATAACTGCTAGAGTGAGAGGTAATTGTATGCCTAAATAGCACTTAAATCTGGGAACATGTCTGAAAGGGTTCTGACGAAATGCCCAACTACTTTACTCCCTCATCTTGGTTTCTTTCTCTGGGAAACACTGTTGCAGACAGCTTGGCCAGGTAAGAGGGTGAGATGAGAGACCTCACAGAAGAGATCAGTCATCAATAATCTAAGAAGGGAAGAAAATCTGAAGAGGTGAGGGAAGTCCCTGCAGTGGACCTCACCAGCAGCATTGCTCCTTGAAGCAACAGAGTGGTTGCAAATAAAAACTCGGTGAGCTTTTTCTCCCATCTCTATTTCTGTGTAGCAATAATAAAATAGGGCTATATTTCCAGTCGTCCTTGTTTCCAGGACTTGTGTGCTCCTCTAAGCAGTTTGCCTGACTACCCTCCAAGGGTCCTTATGAGAGCTGGCTTGTGTGCCCCTGCTGGGGTGGCAGTGGTGGGAGCAGCCCCCATTCCTCACCCAGCTGGGCACTAAGGCAGGGAGGAAGG
This sequence comes from Megaceryle torquata, assembly GCA_024611175.1. Lineage (NCBI taxonomy): Eukaryota > Metazoa > Chordata > Aves > Coraciiformes > Cerylidae > Megaceryle > Megaceryle torquata. The sequence continues at coordinate 58,011 of JANIJG010015815.1, read as the reverse complement.
AGGTGGATCAAGCCACGCTCATGTGTATGTGTGCAATTTATTTCTGCAGGTATTTGTACCATGGTTTGGGAATCCCATTTTGTATACAAAGTAAAAAAAGAAACTTCACATCTGACCCATATAAAATCCACAGCTCCTGGCCAGGATTGCCCGAGGGCATTTCTGTGGTGAAGAGCTGGGGAAGGGGCTAGAGCCAGCTGCAGCCTCATCTGCAGCCTCAGCCACAGCCTCAGCCTGGCAATGTGGGGTCACAGAATCGTAGAATTATTTAGGTTGGAAGAGACCTTTAAGATCATCAAGTCAAACATACTGGTCATTTCCCAGTAGCTCTTTCCTCTCTGGGCTGTCCCTTAAATGTGGCAGAAACAGGCTGCAAAGCCCTGTTTTGCAGAAATGTGTTTGTGGTTGTATTTCTTCCTTTTCTAACCAGCAACTATCTTAATACTCCTTTGGTTGTTCATCTCTTCTGTTTTTTGTTGTTGTTCCTGAGGAGGGTGAGGCATAAAAACATTATTTTAAGGCTTCTCATAGAACTAGCAATACTTATTTTTGAGGTTTTCTATCCCTCTTTTGAGTAATATTTAATGCAAAATACTTGGATGGAGAGGGTGGAATTGCAGCAATGGACTAAAAGCCCTCAGTCTGGGTTTGGACCTTGGCTGCGGGTGATGCTGGCTGTGAGAAGAGCGGGTGATACCCAGCTCTCTTGGGAAGGTCTGTGCCTTTTCCTGAGAGTGAGCACGTCCAGACACTGAAGGAGCTTGTAAACTCCACGGCCAGGCTTTACTGGAAGAGAAATTATGACAAGAAAGCTTCAAGGAAATTTGGAATTAAATTAAGAAGGTTTGTAAACAAATCTCACTCCTGCTCATTATATCCTTACAGTTAGGTCCTTTCTTTCAAGTCTGTGCTGAGTCCTGCCACTTTGTACCAGCTTCTTCAATTGCATGCAGCCCTCCCAGTCCCCTCCGGGCATCTGGGAGAAGCAACGCACTGCATGTCCCAATTTCTGCTCTGTCAAGGGCTCCCTCTTTGCCAGAGGAAGGATGTTGCTGCTTCTTACTGCATCCTGCCACCAGAGAGTTTTCTCCCTTTCCCCGGACTTTCAGGGAAGACACCATCTCCCCTCCCCACAGATGACTCTCAGTACAACAGCCAGGACAAGGCAAACTGGTAGCATTTCCCTCTGTTGCTCAGCCAAATCCTTTCAAAAGAACATAACATATTCACATACAACCAGCTGTGAGCAAAACACATACCATCTGTCACAGCAATTTAAAACCACTGTTCTCATGATCTGACTTCTTGGAAGTCATTGTAAATGCCATGGATCAAGCTAGCATAGGAGTCCGGACTTTGCAATCATTTTAAGGATGCCTCTTGTAGGGCAGAAGAGCATATTTCCAGTGAGCCCTAGCACTGATGTCAACAATCTTTCAAGGCTGGGGTGTCAGACTGCACTGAGGGCTAAAGGAACTGGCAAAAAGCCTAAAAATCCCAAGAGATGGGGGGCCTGTGTAAGGGCCCAGTTCTCACCCAGTAGGACACTCTGGGAGCTGGACTTGGAAGGTGAGGGGTGTTTTGTGCCAGCCCCACACATGCTGTCCACCTCTGCCCAATTTGGCTGTAGGGACCAGACATTGGCATGAAAATCAGAGGCTGGGTCCAGTGATTAACACGTATGGCCTTGGGTAGGTCATACTTACATTGAGTTTTAGGCTCCCGAGGTGATCAGAAACCAGCTTTGTAACTAAGCATATGGTCTGTTCTGCTCTGGTTACAGTGCATAAAGGTGGATAAATCTGCAGCATGGAAGGGGGATCACCTGCAGAACATCAGCCTGCACAGCTGAGTGATGTGGCCTTTTCCACCTAATATGAATCCTCTGAGATCCCACGGGGCACTGTATGCGTGACTTGGGATTTGTGGCAGGAGAAAACTGTGCACACAGCCAAAAAAGGTCCATCTTCACATCTTCACCACCATGCACTGTCCCCTGGATCCTGGTGCCTGTCTCAGAGGCAACCCACTAAACAGTTCTCCTTTAGGTAAGCATTTATGAGCCTATTTACCACACACCAAATGGAATCTCTACTGTTGCATTATGTTTTCCCTGTTCTTCAGTTCTAGATCAAAATCTTGTTATGGAGATTCAAGTATACAGTGAAAACATGACCTTTATCAACAACATTTTTAAAACCCAACAGAAAGAAGATGTATATTTGTTTGACAAGGTCTATTTCTCATGTATTTCTTGCCATAAACAGTGTCTCTTGCCTCCCCTTCACTCCCAATTCTTTACTAACTCAATCCCATCACAGCTATTCTGTTATTTTGCCTGTACTCAGTGCCAGACAGATGAACCTGTAATTCCATCAGTTACCCTTGGTCACCTCCTCTGAAAATTGGCCAGTCTTCAACTTCCTTACTGTCTTGTATGTTTCTTGGTACTGTAACAGATTGAAAATCACTATTTACAAAGTTAACTCCTGGGAGAGACACTTGATTTAAATTGATGTGGACTTGCCACTTTATTTGGGTCTACTTTTCATATCCTTTTTCATTATTGCATTTCACCAGCATCCCAGTCATCACAGTACAGAACTAAGGTGAGGTTTTTTCCTACAAATGGAAAAAAAATCCTAGAACTATGATTTATAGTTCCTCCACTTTTATCATCTAACAGTGAATAATTACTATTCTTAGGAGGCATTTCTCCTCTGATATACCTAGAAAAAAAAAGACCTTTTCTCCTGTCATTCTAATGGCCATAAACTCCCCTTTGTATCCTGTTGCTTTCCATTCCAGTTATCTACCTTTGCTGGTATCTGATACACAGATGTTATCAGCAGTTCCTTCCTTATTCATTATGATATATGTGGGTTTGGTTTGTTTAATATTTTGTTGCTGAGAGAATGGTGGAGGGGGATTGTTTGTGGAGGTTTTTTACGAAAGCTGATTTAATTTCCTTTCTAAACCAGCTTGTGCTTTTGTTTTGTTTTGCTTTTGTTTTTAACTCCACTTGACCTCTTTTGTGCAATGTGAGAATGTGCCTTTTGGGGCACTTAGTAAATTGTGTTTAAATAGTTCCCAATTATCAGTCACATTTTTCCTGTTTAAATTCTTTCTCTGAAATAATTTGGCTCATAATTGTTTTCAGCTTTGTGCAATTTGATTTTCTTGAAAGCACTAAGTATATAGTATTGCTGGTTTGGATTTCATTCTGGTTGCATGGAATTCGTGCAAACCATCCTCTTTGATCCCTTCCTTTGTAACTGTCAAGACAAGCCCAATACTAGTGCTACATCGAGTTAGGTACTATATTTATTACATAAGAATTTCTGCAGGAGTTGTTACACGTCCATTCCTGTAAGAACTGTGTGCTCTTTAGTCCTTCACATCGTATTTTCCTATTTGTCCTTGGAATTCCCTTCCTTCCTTCTCGAGCTGAAGTTGTTTCTTGATGTTCTTTGCCATGATCAAGTGAATAAGAAATACCCCTCTGTCTGTCTTTTTTCTACTGCTGGTAAGGACCACTAAGAGATAATCTGTGATAAAAGCCAAATTAATGTTTCTCCTTGCCTTATTGTGGACAAAGTAGAAGAATTGTCAATTTATGACTCATGGCTTTTAATAAGAGAGTTCCAGACTCACCAAACTGATAATTAACATTATTCTTTAATCCACTAACTTGGTTTGATTTGGGGTCTGAACCTTCTCCACCACCCACATTTTGAGCATCAGTCACAAAAGTGAAATCACAGAAAATATGGTATGAAAGGACACATCCCACATGAGGCAGGAAAGGGGCCTGTCCCCACGGATTGGTGGTGGAAATGACTGTAGCGGTTGTGAGGACCCATGTTGAGCTCACTCTTCCACTGAGGAGGTTTGTACCTCCTCTATATAGATGCCTCTTTCCAGGCACACACACCAGCCCTTGTGGTACAGGCAGACCACTCCAGGAAGTTTCTGTGCTCCTGATGATAGTGGTTCCCACTGGAAACAATAGTAATTCCCCAGCTTCATAGTTGTGGCTACTTGGGTTCCAGACGTAGTGAATATTTCAGTAAAATAATTCAACATCTTCTTAATGAAAGATGAGACCCCATTCTAGAGCTCCTTGTGGTTGCCTCTGAGTTAGAAGGGAATTTAAATTGTTTATCCTATGCCCATTTTGGGTTTATACCCCTGGATGTTCCCGAAGGCTAACACAACATAACTTTTATCCAGTCACAAAGTATTTATTTGTTTATTCTTTCTGCCAAGTGATTTGATTGATTCTTCTGTGCTTTTAAACTTCTTTCCTCAGCCATATTTAATTTCCAAGCATCCAAGATTTTAATTTAATGGTCCTCATTTGGTCCATAAAAATGTGCACGTTTCATGGGAGAAAAAATTTATGCCAAAAAGGCCACTAATGAGAGATGATAACAGCCTTGCACAATGAAAAGAGGTATGGTACAGGGTGAACAAAAAGCCCTTTTACAACTTTACAAGGTTGTTAGCCTCTGTTTTGCTTAAGGCTCTATTCATTTTCAACTGAATGGTGTCTCTAATTCCACACTCTCTAATTTTTCCTCCTCCAGGAAGGCATTGATCAGTATCATTGCCTGGGTCACCACATTGGATCTCAAGCACTGCTACTGTTTATTCCTTCCCCAGAATGCTAACTTTGGTTTATTTACCCATCATTAGTAATCCCTGAGGTCTGGCTATTTTTTTCCAAACCATATGATGGAAGCAATTTTCAGTCTGCTTGGTATAAGAAGTCCACAATATCTTTAAAAGCACAGCTGCAGAAGCAATCTATCCTATATTTGCAAAGATGAATTTGTACAGTTTAAATATCATTATACAGCAAAGGCAATTGTTGTAGCAGTTGCAAGTTGATCTGTCTTAAGAGTTTGTTTTTGGTTTCAAGTTTCTGGACATAGCTGCCTATGACAAGTAAAATATATAAATAATCATTTGAGCACATGCTCGGGAAACCTTCAGTGTTTGCTAAATGCAGATATTGGTGGCAGTAGCTTCTTAGAGAGTGGGTTAAACAAGCAACAGCTAATAACAAACCATGATAAAAAGAACTATGAAAAAATACCCGTGTGTTTTAAGAAATATCTCAGATATGACTGTCTCTGTTTCAGAAAAAACCTTTGGTTCCCAGACACCAAATGTCCCCGCATCCTCATAAGGCTGGTGCAGATAGGCAAAAACTACTGTGAGCTGTGATTTCCTCTTGCCCAATTTACTCTGGTTTCAGACAAGGGTGAACTGAACCAATGTAAATTGTTGTTTCAAGCACATTTTCCTGTGTAATTAAGAAGATCGTTTAACCACAGCAGCTGCAGGAGCTGAATCTTGGCTTTTGAGTCCTGACCAGCCACCAAGCCACCCTGGCAGTAACAGGAGCTACTGAACTCTTCTGCCTGACTGGGAGAGGCATGACACCACTGCTATTTCTAGAGAAGGCACAAAGGGATAGGTCCTTGGTGGTGCCCAAGGTTCTCCCTGCTACCTTGGGCTGCCACTGGCCCAAGGGCAGACACAAGGTGAGAATAAATACAAGACAACAGGGGTAGCCTGAGGGCAACCTGCCCTGGAGCTGGTGCCCGCAACTTTTCTTGGTGGGCCCATCCTGAGGGATGGTGACTCCCTGGGGTGGTCATTCAGCTGCAGCATCTCCTGGACACATGGATTGAAGGGCATTTATCAATTTAATACACAAGTGTAAGCAAGGCCTGAGCAATATGTGTGGTGAGGTAGGTTTACGTGGTTGTTTCATATGGGTGATGTGCCTCAGTCTGCCTCAATAATATGGAAAGAAAACTGATTTCCAGAGATCAAAACATTCCTTGGACAAGTCACTTCTTGATTTTACATGGCTGTGCATTGCAGTTTACACCAATTCTCTTTAACTATTGTAATATCAGACTAAATTTTCATATTTACCATTACTTGTTTTCTTAAGAGAAATAGCAAGACAGATATGTGTTGTTTTGATTTCATCTTCCTAAGGATTCCTTCCTTCCTTCCTTCCTTCCTTCCTTCCTTCCTTCCTTCCTTCCTTCCTTCCTTCCTTCCTTCCTTCCTTC
>JANIJG010015815.1:0-35902 GCA_024611175.1 Megaceryle torquata | reverse complement strand
TTCTACTGAAGCACAATTCTTTAATTAAAAACAGAGGGGCAAACAACCCAAACTAGCAATCTTCCCACAGTGGCTAATGAGCTTATTTTTCTGTCCTGATTGTCAGTGCACAGTCCTGGGTTATGTGCAGGCTCAGGTCTCTGTTTGGCCTAATAGATGGATTCTTTCTTTCTGAATTTCACTGATCGGGCAAAATGAGATGCTGAGCCTGCTTTTCTAATGAGCCAGACCCAACAGTGCAGGAGAGCAAATCTCCTTCCCTTTTAACACATCTTTTCCTGTTTAGAGAATCCTTTACTATATCCTTTAAAAGATCCTTTGTCCTTTAACTTCAGCAAAACTAAATTTTTATATGCTTCAAAAAGCTCTGATTAGCTTCAAGCAAATATTTTTGCACCCTCAATGGAGATAGCATGTACCCTGAGAGTTGCAAGACACGGAGAAAAGGAGAAGGCAGGATGCACTGGGTGCAAGGGGAAGGCCTCTGGCAATGGAATATGCATGTTGAATTTACCACTTGAGGGCACCATAGAAGTGAATAATAAGGAGTGGGATTTGAGAGCTGGAACAAAAAGAGCGTTTTGTGGAGGAAGGCATGGTTTTCCATATGGAGGAGGGTAGAAAACAGACTCAGCACATGCTGATAGAATGAGAGGCTAAAGAAGAGGAGAGACAACCTAGGACACCAGAGTACATGTCTCCCTGTATGAAATGCAATATATTGGGGGAAATATTTTATTCTAACATTAAGAATAGCAACAAACATGTTTAACATTCATGAAAACTGACGTAGATTAGGTCAATGGGGCATTTTTCTCCATTATTTTCATGTGGCCTTTTGCATGTCCAGGGCATATAAATCTACTTCTTGGGATACAAATAACTATTTTTTTTTCCTCTTTGGTAATCTATAAAACATTCAATTAAATCGATTGACCAGCAATGGCTATTCCTTACTGTATCTCTGAGTGAAGAGGCTTAGTGTGAGATTAATTTCATGTTATTTGAGCAAGGTTGCTGACAAGCAATCTTCCAGGCTCCCTCTACAGTCCACGGAGAGAACATGAGATTTTTAAAGATGCATTTAAATCATAAATAAACAGGCTGTTAGCTCTAACTTTACACACTTACAGGAATAACAGTGTCACCTGAAGGGATTTAAACAAACATAAAACATAATTGCTAGATATTTGCCAATGAACTGTTCCTCTCACAGCTGCATGGTAGGTCTCGACTGATATCAATGAATTTATATGGTCATAGAACAGGTGTTCATACCTGTGTAATGCATAAACTGGGGTTGATAATGGTAAAATCAGAGCAGAATTTTCCCTCAGGTCATACTAAATTTCATGTCTGAACTAGACAGCTCATATTACAAAAATACAGTCCTATTTCATGAAGTTCAGAATTGCTGTAAATACAAATAGTACAACTAGAAATAGTAACGAAATTTCTTCCCATTCATCTCCCCACACACCTATAAATTAATAAAAATAAATTGAAGAGAAATTATATCTTGGACTAGAAAAAAAAAAAAAAAAAACAAAACAGAAATGTTATTTTTTTCCTGCTGTTTTTATTGCAATACTCTTGAAGTTATACTGGAAAATAGAAAATGAGAAGCCGTGATCGTACTGAAATCAACTGCAGAATTTTACTCACTGTGAGGTTTTTACTCTGGTGTCAGATACCAGTTGAGGAGGATGACAGCTGGTCTCCTTACACAGTCAGTGAAGGCTAAAAACCCGACATGTTTGCAGTATGTCTTTGCTGCATCAGAACAATTCAAAGCAGATTAAATGCAAGAAGAATGTTAAGTCCTAGAGATGAAACAGTCCTGTGAGTAACCACAAATATGTCTCCTGGGTGTATGTGTATAGGGGATAACACTGGCTATCATCATCACTTATTGAAGGTGCATAGTCTACCAATTGCTAACACCAAAAGTTGTAAAATTAAATTAATAAATAAACTTTAAAAAGGGTTTCTAACTAGCTTATTTTTGGGACAAACCGTGACTGGTACTAGCAAAGGAAAGGTCAATTTGTTCAGAGTATGGGATGAATAAGTCAACCGGCATTTTTTGTGCTTGTCCCATCACATGCTCAGTACATTTCACTGTATGGATCCATACATTGAACTTTGAATGACATTCTTGAAACGCTCAGATGAGAATCATCAGATATGAAAATGAAATGTTGATATTTGAAGAATTTAATTTTGGTCAGTCAGGATAATTTTAACTTTGCTTGTTTGGGAAAATCACCACCACAAACCAAAAAAGTTCAGGATTTTATCATTGGATTTTACTTACACAAGTGTCACAGGTTTGACAGACCACAGCTATGTTTTAATTAAATTGTTGTCATGATCTTTTGCAGGAACAGGCTGAAACTGGCCCATACACTAAGCTAGTAATTGTCCATCTTAAAGTAAAACAAATCTAAATGAATATAACCAAACGGATACCAGATGAAGAGCTGTATTTAGTATCTAGACTTTTTACCTAGTTAAGGTAAAAAGTCACTGACTTGGTATTTATGCATATAGTCTAAAAGACAGTGGAGAAATGGGTTCTATCTTTGTCCAGAGAAAACATTTATGCTCCTTTTCAAAATATATTTTTCCTGCTAAAATGCTACAGGATTTTAAGAAGACATTGAGACTGCAATAGTTCTGGTGTTAGTAAATATGGCTAATAAGGATTTGAACACTGTAGCACTTCTCTTTTGTGAAGGTTGTAGTGCTCACAACAAAGCAACTCTCGTGAGCTTTAATCCTCTCATAAAATGGATTGAAGATGTGAAGATCACATAGAGAGGCACCAAGGAAAGTTATATTAGTTAGTGCCATTTTGGCACTGGGTATACCAATGTGGAGACCCCACTTTAAAGTGCTGGGGAAATGTCTATAGGCAAAAGCAGTTAATCAAGTTAGAATTGAACTCAGATGCCATAATGCAGAGTCCCCTTTTCAAATGAAGTGATGGACAATCCACAAGAAGTGTCTCAGCAGGAAGCTGGGTTTATGTCTTTTCAAAAATATCAGAAATTAAACTGTCTTTGGCAGGGAACCCCCCCCCAAACTTAAGAGTAGAGGATGAACTTAATGTACAAGAGATTGTGGGTTCATATCCCAGTTGAGCTCTTTAACTTCCCTGCAAAGTGGATGCTACTTCTTGAATGGTTTGTCCCTGGTGCCTGTGCTTTGTATAATCCAATAAAAGAAAGACATAAGGAATCATGTGAAAATCTAGATAATGAAAGGAGAGCAGAGGGAGAAGCAATGCAACAAAGATAAGATGATGCATAAATGACTTATGAGTATGAAAGGAGTAGAGGAACTGTCAAAATAAAGTGACTGAGACAATGATTTCACTTCTTAGAAAACCAGTGGTTGACTGTGTTCTTTAATTACTCCTGGCTCAAGATTAGCTGGTATCTCCAACAGAGACACACACTGAGCTAAGCTTGTTCTCACAGTCTAGGCAGATGAATGCCTGCACAACTGTACTTATGGCCTATTTGCACAATGCTGTTACAGCTGTGATTTAACACACATGACACAGCCACCCACGGGCTCTATATTCCCTGGGGATATTTCTATACAGCATGTAGCACAAGCAGGGTCACAGGCTTTGAGACTTTGTTAGTACTTCAGACCCAAAACCAAACTCCAAACCACATATTATTCTTCCCACCACCACTGCATTTCAGAACACACCACATCCAAACCTAACTTTATTTACACCATCCTATCTCCCAGGTTCTGGAAGAAACCTCCCTTCTAACATGTGCCTCATAAATTATTTATCCATTCCTGCACCAAGACAGTGCGTAGCTGTTAAGGCAGTGATTACGATGAGGTGCACTAAGAACATCACAGGATAAGGTTTTTTGATTTTAGGAGTCCACAAGCCCTTTTTCTTCCCATTGCTTTTAGATATTAAAACTTCACAGTTTAAGAAAAACAAACTTTAGGAAAAAAATTTTTTTAATCACATAAAGTTTATTTACTTAGTAAAGTTATATTACAATATATACAGTTTCTATTTACACCTTTCTAAAAAATGAAGCACCATATGATACAGTTAGTATTTTAGAGGAATTTACAGAAATTTTATTTTTGCATCCTTATAGATCTATCTATAGACACATATTGATTGGAACCAAGTTCTCCTAAGACTTTGACTTCAATTGGGTTTGGATTAGACTGTTAGTGAAGTTACCAAAGAGAAATTTTATTGCTGTCAGCTATCAGTCTGCTATACTTCAGGATAAGAGATCTTAGCTATGTCATTTTAGGGGCTATGTGCAAAATTAATCCTCAAAGAAAGTCAAAGGTGCAGATAGAAGGTCTTTTCTAAGACACAAGAATGCAACACTTCAATCAGTAAGATTTTTACTGTCATCAGAAACAGTTTCATTAGAATGTAAAATACGCATTATGCAGAGTGAAGTTAAGAACCTGGAAGCTTATGTGATATGATATTGAGCATTACCCAAGGAATTCACTTACTCTTTTAAAGAGCCCAGTCTTACAGCTACTGAAACCTGTGGCTTGATCCCCTTAACTCAAGGAGAAAGTCCAGCTGCTTCATTTGTAATCTTTATGCCACCGTCAAGAAAAAAAAGAAGGCTCTGTCCAAGGTACAACATTTCCTTCAAGTGAATGAAAGTCATTTGGAGGGAGAAAATGTAAAATGAGGTATTTAATAAACTACAGGAAAAAAGAAAGTGCCTAGGCTGTTTTGAAAAACATCTTAGATATTTTACATATGGAATTGTTGCATTCACTTGATTGCAGGTCAAGTTTTGTATAAACTATTTATACCTTTTGCACTATCTAGTTTATGCTTTTTATATTTTTGCTTCACTAGATGTCGGATCTAACGGCTGGAAGAAAGCATTGTTACTCTGAGGGCAGTTGTTATGACAAACACAGGTGTTGATCAGCATCATTGGCTTTTTTAGGACTTTGCCCTGAGGACAGCGGAACTCAACTTGAATTGTTTTGGTGTTGTGTGGGGTACAGCATCGCCCATCATGGCAGATACCACAGTAGCGAGGTTTGTACGTCTGCACACTGGTGCAGTTCTTGTATTCAAAGCGAACAGCTTTCAAGGACTTCTTTGTTCGGATACATTTCTTCCCCTTCTAAGAGAAATATGAAAATACATTAGATATATCACTGCATAAACCAGAAAGTGGTTAAAAATTGACATGCAAGGATATAGGCCTACTCTGAAAACTTGAATTTGTTGTCTTTGCTCATTCAACAGCAACAGGACTCTACAGCTACTTCAGTAGTTACAGGTAACTCCTGCAAGATCTGCCATTTGACATCAATGTGTTACTGAGCCAGTAATAAATGACAAGTAACTACACTCTACTGGAAAACTTCTCAGGATAGTGTAGTTCCATCAAAGAATCAGGGAGCCAAGTGAGTAAATTACAGGACTAGATTCAGGTGGAAAAAAGAAGGCTAAAAAGAACATCAAATAGTCCATTCTTCTGATGCAAGGCAGAATCAGCTTTATCCATGTTATTCTCAAGCGGGCTGTCTAACTTGTCTTTGGAAGTCTTCAGTGACAGAGACTTCACATCTGCCCCAGACAACACTAACAGTTCACTATTCTTACTGCTTGGAATGTTTTCACTCACGTCTTAAATTTTATGCTGTCTAAACTCACCATTTCTTGTTGTATCCCCCATGGACTCAGAATAGGATATAACAGGAGAATGCATCTCCACTCCCTTGCATTCAGGAGAAGTTCAGTTCAATCAGTTTTTCCATAGCTGAATATGTTTTCTAGACCTCTGATCATACATTTTAGTCTCCCCAACTCTTTCCAAATGTTTCATATCCTTTTCAAGACACAGTGTTTAAAACTGCACAGAGTATTCAGCAAAGGCCTTAGTAATGCTTTCCAGCACATTACATAAAGTGATGGTCCTCTTACGTAGCTACACATTATTCTCCCTGATAGCAACACTTGCATAAAGCACAGAAGCAGCAAAAGTCAGATACACATTTATCACACCTGAAGTATCAGTCCTGGATTTGCTTTTGGAAAAAGCGTCATAAAGATTAAGATAAGGTTTAATTTACCTGAGCAAATTTAGCAGGATTTCACCCATTTCACTGCCATTCCAGATGCTCAACACACTAGAAATCTGACATACCCATTCTCCATGACTGGGACATCTCTGAAGTATACATTCAGTCAGCACAACTGCATTTGTAGAAGTCAGACTGTGTGAGCTGTCAGAATAGCCTGCACATGCAATACATCTGACCTGCTTGGGATGGCTCAGATTATCATAGAATCATTTAGGTTGAAATGGACTGTTAAGGGTCATCTAGTCCAAACCCCGCTGCAAAGAGCAGGGAAATCTTTAATTAGATAGGTTGTTCAGAGCTCCATTCAACCTGACCTTCAATGTTTCCAGGGATGGGGCAACTATCACCTCCCTGGGCAACCTCTTCCAGTGTTTCACCACCCTCACTGTAAAAATTTTTTCCTTCTATCTAGTCTGAAGGTCTCCTCTTTTAGTTTTAAACCATTACCCCTTGTCCTGTCACTCCAGGCCCTGCTGAAAAGATTGTCCCCATCTTTCTTACAAGCCATCTTTAATTACTGAAAGTCCACAATAAGGTCTCCCTGGACCCTTCTCTTCTCCAGGCTGAACAACCTCAACAATCTCAGCCTTTCTTCACAGGAGAGGTGTTCCATCCCTCTGATCATTTCTGTGGCCCTCCTCTGGATCTGCTCCAGCAGGTTCATGTCTTTCCTGTGCTGAGGACTCCAGAACTGGATGCACTACTCCAGGTGAGGTTTTACTAGAGCAGAGTAGATGAACAGGATCACCTTTCTCAACCTATTGGGTTTTTGTGCAGTACAAAGCTACTGAGAAAACACAGTAAGCCTAATGCTTTCCAAAAACACTGGGCTTGCAGCACATGTGCTATTTATGTACACCTGCATCTGGAGCATTCTAGACCATTAACACTGCAATCTTGGAATTACAGCTAAGGAGATCCTGCTCCCCTGACACGCTTTGCAGCATACCTTATCAGATAGCTCCTCATTTTCACAAGGCCTTATCATGCAAAGACGTGTCTGCTTCACCATCTCACACTGTTGATTTCTGTTGGTAACACGGGTGGCAAAGCCCATTCCACAGCTTTTGGAACAAGCACTCCATTCTGTGGTCTGCTCAATACAGTTGGCACTTGAATCTGACACATCAATCCCAAGTGTGGCCTCCTGTCTGTAGGCTGAAGACAAAACACCACAGAACTTTATTACAAAAAAAAAAAACTCATGTGAAAACCCAGTATCTAATTGAGTTCTACCACATGTGGGAAGAAACATGTGAGACGAAAAAAAAGGTCCAAAAATCCACGCTTTTCACAAGATACAGGAACTTTTAAAGCTGCCCTTTAAGGAGCCACGGATGGCAACTTCCTGCATCTAAAAATAACAGAAAAGTGCTTATCAGTGTAATCAGCAAGAAGTTTAGACTCAGTTCACTCAGGTCCACAGCTGATGAATTATTACCAATTTTTTAGTCACTTTAGGACTCCAGTAACTCTATTCTTCACTCTTACAAAGGAAGTAAATCACAAATCTGTTCTAAAGCTACATCACAAAACTACTTATATTAGATATGATTTGAGAGAGACTGAATGATTTATCTAAACTGATAAACAACATGGAAGTAATAGTCCTTTACTTCTAGAGTCATAAAGTCACTCAATCTTGTCAATTATGACTATAGCCAAGGTGACAGTGGCAAGGGGGGAACTAAGTAATTGCCAGGAGTTACCACTGTTACTCAGAGCCATAGCTCTGTTTATATTCTTGCCCTCATGGCAGTGTTAGCCTGCAAATATTGCTAACTGTATAGCTTGGTTCAGCAGTTAGCACTGGAGTAAACAGAATGCGGCAACACGACTGAGATGTCAGTCATAGCTCTCATTGTTAAGCTCCTCTACAGCAGCATTTCTGCCTTTTGCACTGTAAAGCTCAAGAAAGGTGGCCTTCCAAGAGGGATGGCCATTATGAGAAAGAATGCAGATAATCCATCTGTAGGATTCTTACAGATTAGCCTGTCACTGTCAAGCAAATCAAAGAAAAGAAAAAATAATAGAAAGGTAGCGAGCTTTTTGTTAATACCCTATGTGCCTTACACCTGACACATCACAGCATACTACAAGTTATTAGAGCATTTCTTCCTGGATCCTTCCTTACTTGTTTTTCAAATGGATTAGCTGAGTTTCAGCATAACTAAGTGCTTAAAACCGCAAAGAGCAGTGACTGGAAGAGAACGCAGTGCCCTCAACTCTCAGTAAAAGTAGCTTATGAAAATTCATGTTGAAATAATAGTCTAATTTAAAGGGGATGGAGACATAATTCACTAAAACTGGGAAAATATTACGTAGCTTTATTTTTTCAATTACAAAAGCAGTTCATGAGTTCTGCGTTTTGGAATGGGATTTCTTTTTTTTTTTTTTCAGATCCACTCAGTGTGTTTATAACCACTGCTTCTCCAAGTACTTTGTAATGTTTTTGATGCCAACAATAATGATGATAGCTCCAGCACAGACAGGCAGGAATTTGTTGGCATTTTAGCTACCATGCTGACCACTTCTAATAGCTGGGGAATTTAAGGGAAAAAAAAAAAGTCTTTTGTAGACTAAGCTGATAGAATAATATTTACGATGCAACATATTCTTGCAGACCAACTCGCAAGACTGCAGCTTTGATCTGGGGGTGGAAATAATGTTTGGAGGATTATGAACTTGCCCATTTTATTCCACTCACTGAATGACCCTCTACCAGATAAACTGCTATTTCAGAATTGGGAACTAAGGTTAACTTCCTTTGAAAACTGCTATGTACATTCCTCCTCTATATACCACTTTTTTTACCTATTGAGCTTTGCCTTTATTCATAACCACTGTATACTTACTAGAGACTCTAGATGAGAAAAGAAGAGCAGAAAAAAACAAAACCTGCACAAAGAAACGTGCCTTAGATTTGGCAACCCCATGGATATTTCCAGTCTATTACCTCCTTCTCACAATGACTGCGATAATTAGTTTTAGTTTCCTCACCAGCCAGAGCAAAACCTCCCAAAATCACTTCATCTTTAGGGTCACAGATCCACTTCTCGCAGCACTCTCCAGGGACTTCGATTTTTCTGGGGAAAGGGCAGTCGGGGCCGGGGAGCAGCAGGTCCAGGTTACAGCGGGGCAAGCAGCCGATCTGTCCATCTCGGCAGGTGCACTGGTACTTGCAGCTGGGCTGGAACGTCTCCCCGTTGCGATAAATCATCCCATCAAACACGCAGTTGTCTCCCTCCAGCACTGGTGAGAGAAGGGAACGCATTTCACTCTCAGTGAGGCACCCTCGCGGTGCCTCCCGAAACGCTGCGGCGGGCGGCCCTCCCAGTCCCGCAGCGGGCGGCACTCGTCCGCCCTCCCGCCGGAGCGGGTCGGCCGCGGCGCCAGGTGGTCCTGGGGAAGAGCCGCTTCACTCGAGAGAAGGCGAAAAGGAGCCGGACAGCAACACCGCCAGCGGACACCGCGGCGGGACACGGCCCAGGGAGGGTCTCCCCGCCGCCCTGGACAAGGCTTCCGCAGATGCCCCGCCGCCGTCCCGGCCCCGGTGCCCCCGGCGGGCCCGCTCGCCCGCCGCCACCTACCCATGCAGATGCCGGCGGCGCCGCCGCCGTCCTCGGGGCCGCGGTCACAGTAGAGGCCGCTGCTCTCGTCACATGGCAGCAGCGGGGAGCAGCTCTCGCCGCGCTGCCGGGCGCACACCAGGCAGCAGGAGCAGCCGTCCAGCACGGCGGGCACCCCCGGGGGGCAGCGCGGAGGCTCGGCTGGGCAGCGCTCGCCGCAGGGCCGGGGACACGCCGGCTCCCGGCCGCTCACCTGCGGGGACAAAGCGGCCCCGAGGGCCGGGTCACGGTGCCGGCACGGCCGCTGGCTCCCCCCACCCGACGGCCCCGCCGGGCGCCTCATACTTACTTCTGACAGCCGGAGGAGGAGGAGCAGCAGCAGGGCGGCCAGGCTCTGCCCGCCGCCCGTCGCCATGGTCCCGACCACCGCCTCCCCACCGCGCCTCTCGTCTCTGCCGGCAGAGCCATTGTAGCCGCTTATATAGAGGCCGTTGCGGACCCCCCTCCACCCACCCCCTCCCCGTGGCGGGCAGCGCGGGCCGGAGGCGGGGAGCTGGAGCCGGGCCGGGCGCCCTGCTCCCCCCGCTCCTCCCGCCACCTGCCCTGGCGGCGCTGAGCCGGAGCCGCTGCCCCAGCCCCGCCAGGACCGCACCACCCTGTCCGACCCGCCTTCGGGCAGCACAGGCGGGAGCCCTCTCCCCCGAGGCGTTACACAGAGAGAGGACCGGACCCCCGAGGGAAGAGCCGGCTACTTCCCGGCGGTCGGGCGATCGGGATGGGGGCTGCCTCCCTCAACCTGTCCCTACGGCCCCGCTGGCCCGCCCGGTTTGCCTGCGGGCATCTCTCACTCCAGCTGTGCTGACGGTTATAAACTGTAGGGAAGCACGATGCTCCCTCTCCGCTGTTGCGGGGCCATGCCGCAGGCTCTCGTAGGACCAGTATGGATCGTCAGTGCTTGGAGTTTGAGACCGGCCCCTCCAAACTCAAGCTTCTGGCTCTGAGGTGAGGCCTCTTGAGCTTTGCAGATGTTACAGAGGCTGCAAATGGACCCCATGAAGATAAGGGGTTGTGCTGATATGTGCTCCTCATTGAACTCTTCAGTTTCAAGTCACAGGCACTGGTCATTACCAGAGGGCAGTGAGTATTTTGGCTGGTGGGAAACTCAAGTACAGCCCTCCATGCTCTGTGCAACAAAACGAGTTGAATCATTTGCAGACACCCTAGAGCTCACATGGTGTGTGCAGATGCGTGATGCAGAGCTGACATGGCAGGCCTCAGGAATGCTTTGGAGAAGTAACTCCAGTGCTCTGTGTTGTGCAGTTTAGTGTGTGCAGAACAGATTTAGGCCAAGCATGAGGGAGACTAAATCTGTTAACAGGTTTTACATGTCAGGAATTGCCTTCTGCCCAAGGCAGGCCTTGGGTCTTGCTAGGATACAGATATTCTCTATTCCCAGTTGTCTTGGGCAGATAATATGCACTGGATTCTGTTGTGGCTTGTTAAAGAGAAAATATTTGAAAAATAAATAAAAGTTGTAGACAGACTAGTGAAAACAAGATGCCTTTTAAGCTTAAAACATGACACAAATGGTACTCATGAATTTACAAGGCTGCTGTAGTTTTATGCCAAAGTAATATTCAGCACAAAACCAGAAATCACCAGATACAATTTTTGTTTTGAACAGAAGTGACTGTTCCTTTCCTGATGCTGAGTTCTGGAGAAACCAGTCATTATGAGGAAAGCACACTTCACTGGTGCAGAAGCATGTAACCTTTGGCTGTATATTGTCCCTTCGTTTTCTCATTCACAAACAGAAGGACCAGCTAAGGGGAACATTGGGTTGTTCAAACTTTATTAGCTTGGGCACGGTACTGAGTTTATTTCAGTCAACCCTTGCCCTACGGGTCATTTCCCTTTTCCTTTTTTACAGTGCTTTGCTTGTGAACTGACTCACCAATGCTCTTGGCCAGGCATTAAGATTTGCTGAAGAGAAGCAAGGATGTTCCTGTGGTTTTCCTAGAGGCAGGGCTGTAATCCAGAAGGGCACATACAAGATCTGGTTTTGCCCATCCCTCTGTATGTGAATCCAATAAAGTTCTCAGTGCCCATAATCATTCACAGCCACTTTCAGTGGCTGTGAGATCACTTAAATACCTTCTGGTCTATAAAATAGATTTCATCATATAAAACTGCAGAGAGAATCAAAGAAATTAGAAGAATATTTACCAGTGCATTTAATGTTAAAAAAACAAAAACAAAAACAAAAAAACCCCAAACCTGGTTTATATGCATTTAGTAAATTTATTAAGATCTTGTTTGTTTATAAAATACCAATTGTGAAAATAAGATGATGCTGCAGTTTAGTACGATAGGGCCAAATACCTTTTCCTGGGACATTTCTGTCCATCCAAAGCATGCATAATTTGGAGTCCATTGGAGCTACCAGTCCTAGTAAAGGCTTCCTTTTCTCTGTACTCGTTCTACAGCTTTTTAAAGGGTGACATGCTTTTCTTATCATATGAAAATAGCCTTTCTTATTCCTCACGAAGTAAAATAAATACCAGGTGGAGGGGTTTCACGCTGGCTCAGCTGGCAATGAATAACTTTTATTCACAATACAAAATTATCAGCTACAAATAGGTATTTTAGCTTCTCTGAGTTTGATTAAAAAAAAACCCAAAACCAACCCAAACATTCTTTCAGTGAGTTAATAGTGGGTCACTACCTTGGCTCTAGCCGTTGTGGAGAGTAATCCCTCCTAATATGTAAAGAAATTAACCTCTGCTCTTTGCTTTGCAGGGAGACACAGTCCAACAGTGTCCAGAGGTGCAAGTTCACAGAGGCCAGTGGCAGACTCCTAGGATTAAGAACATACTTAATGGCTTTCCTGCCCCAGGTTCACAGGGAAGGAAGGTGTTGCACGGTACCCAGTAAGAGGACAACATTTGGGACATAACCTGTATAGGTATATAAAGGTTTAACTAGGAGATATGGAAGAGAACAAACACTGATGTGTTCTCTAGTCTTAGCTCTGAAATTCAGCTTCTAAATGCTGTGAATGCTCAAGGAGGCCAAAAGGTAATGTCTCATGCTGCACTTCAGCATTGTCAGGACAAAGTGCTTTTCAGATATCTTTTCTTGCTGGATATGATCCAGATTTGTACTTACTGCGGAAAGCATATACCCAAGATCAGCAGCAGCTGGTATGGGTTCCTACAAAGGCCAATATGAGCCTTTGCACTCAAAGATCTTTCACTCTGGATTTTGTTATCTGCCTTGGGCTAAATCACTGGCATGATTGGACATGATCTTTATTCAGATCTATACCTTCATAGAGCAAGGTTTTGTCACTTTTACCCATCCTGTTTACCTCCACACCACTAGATGGGTTATATATGTTTTACCACCAAAATGTCAAAGGAAGCTCTATTTAAAAGATTGGAAACAGATGTTATAAATAAAACTGGCTTAACTCTTAGTGAGTTTCTAGTTGTTAGCCCTATTCCTATCCAGATTTGTCTAAGTATATACCAAGCATTACAAAAATTCAAGTATTCTTAGTAACATCCCTCTGTTTAACGCCAGCCTGCTGTCCAGCCTCCTGTGAAGGCCACTGATGCACAACAAGAAGCCTCAAAGAATTCCATTCCATTCATGTGTATGGCAAGTGATGTAATTTTTAAATTAAAATTAAAATTTAAAGAGTAAAATTGTCATATATATACTACATCCTCCTCTTTCTGCTCTTTTGTCCTACCATTTTTTACCGATACAAGGGTAGGGTGGATGATTCATCCCTTACCCTGCACTGTTTCATAAATCTATGCCCTCTCTGATAGTCTACCTGACAAATCACAATATATTTCTTGAAAATATTGTAATCTGGGATTTTTAGCTAGCTTTTCTTATCCTAGATGCCAGCTGTAAGTTTCTAACATGTTTCACATGACCTAAATATGGAAGAAAAAAAAATTATATAAATACCTCAGTAAATTCATAATATCAGTGGTATCAGCTTTCTATATGCATTGATTTATCAGTAGCAAGCTAACAGACTTGGTACCAAACTGCATTGGTTCCTCCCCCAACATATGGTAGCAGCATAAAAGATTCTTCAGCCACAGATGAAATGGCTATGAATCAAACAGTCCTATCTGAGCTGGTGGAGATGCTGGAAGAGGATCTGTGTGATCTGTGTTGTTCACTTGGATGACTTTGTACCCAAACTACTATTTAGGGTCATCCTGATGGTCATTCTCATCCATCCTGAGCCATTCAAATATACCCTCCCTGACTACAGCATGCTTTGAAGTATGTATCACAGTCGTTGTTCAGAAGAGATTTGTTCAAGTGGACTCTCCTACGTTTGCCTCTGCTTATATGACTACTATATAAATACTGTGGAGTTTTCAAGTTGCTGTTTGACTTCATGAGGTTTTAGACTTTTGCATCCTTGAATTCTGTACATGCTACATGAAGAACTAGTCCAGACACAAACATTTAACTGGGCTTTTGAGTTCATCCTCCACATTTAGGGCTTTAATATTGACGAATGATGTGATTAATCTGGGAAATTGTAGCTGAACTACAAATATGAGACTAAGATGCTGGCAACATGACTTCTGATGTTGGTGTTAATGAACTGTTTTATTTCCCATCAAACTAGGGAGAAAAGATTGTTTCCTATGAAGATCTATGAAAATTTTTGAATGATCCTGACAGCTTTGGATCAAGATTCAGTGTTTTCTGTTCATAGTAGGATGCCTGTTCCAATCTGACAGCAGAACTGTGTTCATCAAAGAGGTCCTATATTTTGGTATATGTATTCTTTTCAGCAGGATTGTGTGGATAGCATTAATGAGCAGAAGATACCCCGAGTACCCCACTTGAAAGGTTCTGAGAAGGAAAATGGTTCTGAGAAGGAAAATGGTCCTAAACCAAAAAAGGCTAGTCCTCTTGAAAATTATCAGAGGAGCAACAGTAGTTCACCATGAGTGAGATAATTTGTTTTTGTAGATCTATGTTCTTGCTGAGACAGTTTACTGGTAATCCTGTTGCATATACAACAATAGAGATGATAAAAGATATTGTTGGCCGTTGGAGATCAGTATGATCATGTATGTTCTTGCCAAGTAAACCAGACCAGTGAATTTTCCCCACTAGTATATGCACTAAACCAAATGACTTTTCTCTTCCAAAGACATTCTGGTTTAGCTGAAAGATGGATATTCCAGGAAACCAGCTGGTTTATCCAATGATTAATGCTGTTAACTGTGTCATTTATTTTAAGTATTTTTAAGTATTAAGATTTAAAATGTAATTATTTTTTAATGTCAGTATCATCAGAATCAATTCCCCAGACTTAACCATGGTGATGTTTTTAAGCTGAGATTCAAAATTAATTATTCTTTTGCCTATAGAAGATTTTTATTACTTTTTATTTTGTACAGTGCTTCATGTGGTGATTTTAATTCCATTGAGTCTATGCAGTGATACTGTCAGTTTGGCAATTCTTAAGAGATGGACAAGTGGCAGTGATCTTGACTTTGTTTCTTTTTGAGATATTCCTCCTGCATCATCCAAATAAGAACAGCTTTGACAAATTAGAAATTTGGAAAAATGTGTTGGGAATAAAATATTTTAGAGTTGGGGTTTTAAAAATATTTTTACAAACAACTGAAGAAAACTTTGGAATGAAATAGCATCTCATTTAAAATTGAAACATCATTTAGAAAATGTCAAAATGAATTATGTGGGGATGGGGAGTAGCATCATTACCTGGACTCAGACAATTCTGTGTGCTCAAAAGAAATTCACGAAGTGTTCCAGTTTATTCCAATCTTCATGTTCCAACAAAAGAATTCCTTCAGTTTCTTTCCTTCAGACCTACTTCAGTTATAGTGCCTGCTGGGAATACTTTTTCTATAATGCACAAGTCACCAGGTGAAGTTGCTATATATGGCTTTGTTATTTTGGGGAACATAGGTCTTTTAAAAAGCTTCTATTATTATCTGCTTGTTTATAATTCTAATGTCAAAATGCTATGGTGTGCAGCAAGAAAATTTGCCCTTTGTAGTCAGAAGAGGGCACGTGGAAGCTGTGGTTTTGTGTGGGATGAGATTTTTAGAAAAGAGAGACAAGAAGTACAAACCAAGTTTCCATAGTGGTACAAACAGCACAAATTGTAGGGTAGGAATGGCTCACGTTCACACTACTTAGGGCTGTCATTCTTTAGAGCAGATACTCTGTACACACTAACCAGGTTTTATTTTTTCAGCCCCTGGGATTCTCTGTACCCTTATGGCTATAAAATATAACTATTGTTTTGGGGATGGTAAGATGACTGAAAAGTGCCTGAAGTAGCATAAGGGCTGTGGTGCAGCCCGCCAAAATGATGCTTTTATAGAAGGAATCCGAAGGTAAGTGTTGAATGCCATGGGATTTGTTATGGATGCCTGCTCCTTTTCAGGATGGCAATAGGGGTGTATATTCAATAACATGTACTCAGCTTCTGTAGTGCTCATTTCTACTATGTTGGGAAGCAAAGGGATGAGACTCATGCCAGAAAAGGGTCATTAATAATTGCTCTCAAAAGAAATGAGGTAGTCTTTATTTCCTTATTTAATTTGATTTTGAAGTTTATTTATCCTAAATGTATAATTACTCTTTGTACCTGAAATTAACAGACTGACATTACAGAGGATCTAATTTGGGCCCATTTTACTGCACGAGATGATATTTGATAAACAGAAATGGGTAAAATTTCCTTTGTTTATTCACTGAGTGAAACTTGTTTTGGTGCAGAGAACCGATAAGGTCCTTGAGGAAAATATCACCTAATTTTTATTTCAAGAGCTTCAGTAAAGAGATACATGGACAGGTCATGTGGAACACATGGAATTTTTTGGCTCTTCCTGGATGAAACAGCTATTAAATGCTTGCCTCTTGGATTGCTTTTGAGAATAATATCTGCATGAGTAAGGGCTGGAAGAAGAGGCTGGCAATTTGAAGTACCTAATGGTGGTAAAATGGGTGTTCTGAAAGTTAGTTCAGAAAAGTGGGGTTTCCATGTCTTTTTTTCTTTAAAGAATAGCCATTCTTCAGGGCATGTCTGAGAGGAAGGGGTATGGCTAATGAGATCTTAATTCAGCTAACTGACAGTTCCAGACATTTCTAAGTAAGTGTTCTTACCAAATAGTGTAAGTTAGGGCTGTCCTTTGTGCTTTTTTTTTTTCCCATATCCTCATTGGTCTCTGCCAAGTGCTGAATAATCTGGCCATAAGTAATGAAAATATATTTTATTGTTTTTTAAATTTAATTTTCCAGTATGCTTTTGTCATATTCTTTTGCAGCCATAACTGAAAAAAGAAGAAAATCTTGGGAGAATAAGCAAAAACTGACGGTGTGTCCTGAGAATGAGCACTTCTAGAGGTTTTGAATTAGGAGACCTCTGAATTAGAAACTGTAAACTACTGAGAAAGCGAGGCAAGGAAAACAAGTTACAATTAAGTTAAACTTTCTTAGCCTGAGCACTTTTTATAATCTTTGATGTTGCTTTGTGCCACAAGCGTAGAGGCAGTATCAGAAGCAACTCTTATCAGAGAATTGTTAAGGTTAAAACTAATTTTTGCTCATAGAGCAAGCAACTAGCCAAGTAAATAGAGAGACGTAAAAGAGCAATATGCTCCCTTCAGAGGAATACTCCATAGCAAGTTCTGACAAAGTGTGTAGCAGCTGCACTCTGTGAGGCATCTAAAAAGTGCACGACAACCATCCTGTCTCAGAGCAAGAAGGGCAGGGACATTGAGTACACATAAAGAGGGTTGTATCAGGGACACACCTGGCATGAGGTGTTCCTTCTAGCTGGAATAATTTTGAAGACTGTACTTTTCAGTTCAAATATATGATTTTGAGAACATATCATTTAACTATGTGTGCTGGCTTTGGCTGGGATAGAGTTCATTTTCTTCATAGTAGACATTATGGGACTACCTTTTGGATTTGTGCTGGCAACAGAGTTGATAATTCAGGGATGTTTCCCTTATTGCTGAGCAGTGATTACAGAGTCAAGGCCTTTTCTGCCTCTCACACCACCCCACCATCAAGTAGACTGGGGATACACAAGGAGCTGGGAGAGGACACACTTGAGACAGCTGACCCCAACTGATCCCAACTGACCATATGATGTCATGCTCAGCATAGGGAAAAATCAGTAAGGTGGGGATGTTTGGAGAGATGGTGTCTTCCCAAGTAACTGTTAGGTGTGATGGAGCCCTGGTTTCCGGGAGATGGCTGAACATCTGCCTGCCCATGAGAAGTAGTGAGTGAATTCCTTGTTTTGCTTTGCTTACATGCAACTTTTGATTTACCTATTAAATTGTCTTTATCTCAGCCCATGAGTTTTTTTACTTTGACTCTTCTAATTCTCTCCCCCATCCCACCACAGGGAAAGTGAGCAAGTGCCTGTGTGAAGCGTAGTTGCTGTCTGGGGTTAAACCACAACACTTGATCTATAATACCTCTTGACTACCTGCATTGTCCACAGGTAACACATTTTGGGCTGGCAAGCCAGATGCCTTTCCAGGAAACTGTTCTCATCCATAGTTCTTGGACCAATTGTCTGATATTCCCCAAATCTATGTGCTGTTTCTGTAAGTTAGGGCTTAAAAATGCTCATAAGGAAATACTGAAGTTTTGGTCTTGTTAGGATAGCCAAGCCTTCACTGCTGGCACTCCAAACAGGTTTTTTTCTCCTTCAGACAGCCATATGATATCAGCATAGCATACCATCTAAGTGCATGTACTGATTCTTGCCAAAGGAAACATACTGAACGGAGTTTCACTCACCCAGAGGAGTCACTGAGTCCGAGCACTTTATCAGCCATCTAGCAAAGAAATTGAAGACATAAGAGATGAAAGAAATGATTGGTCATCTAATCTCTTTTTCTGTTTTTGCTGGTCTGGTTGCCAGGGAGATACTGTATTAAAAGTAGTCCACATGTTCACTTCACTTATAAGCTGCCTCATTGTAAAAACAGTATTTAAAAATAAAGTTTAAAAATACTTGTGGACTGAAAATGTTATTGTGTCATTGTTTAGCCAAGCTCAAATAATTTAATGCTTTCAATATTCCTTGTAAATGATCTGTTCAGGCTTTTTTTCTGTTTCTCTAAATCCTATCCAGATTTTCCTACTGAAATCCATAGAGCAGAAAAAGTCTATTCAGACCAGAATGACATTTTTTTCTGAATCAAAGTCAGGGGCTTGTTTATAGAGAGTGCTTTAACACATTTCATTCCCTTTTCACATTTTCCTTTCTTTGATCTCTCTAAAAAGCTTCCAGCGCAGACTCCCTCTGTTTTCCCTTTTGTGGAAAGGGAAGGTGGATATTAATGCTAATAATTTTTTTCCACAGGCTTTCTCCTTGGGACACACGTGCTTGCTAATGCATATGCTCATAAATTGAAAATGAATGCATATTCACCAAGGTTAGCATGATGTTCACTTGCTCTGTAAACATTACCAAATTCAAGGAATAGTCAGAAGATACAGAACTCTGTGTGTAAAAATTTGGGATTACTTTTTATTCTTCTCTACAAAGAAGAGATTTGGGAGGGAAGCAGGAAGGTCCTGGTAGAGGAGTGATCCTGCCCCAGAGAAAGGGGAAGCTCTATTTCTTGTTTGGGCTCAACCTGATAGTGTGTTACATTTTGGGCAGCTGGGGAGCAGTTGCAAAGAGGATGTTTTAGCTACCAGGGAAAAATTTCAACCTATAAGTTCACTTTGTAGAGGTGTTGTGACAAGAAGCTCCAGGGCAGTGTTTCTAACTTCAAATTGATGGTTCTGCCAAAACTGGAGAGAATTTACCAAGGTGATAGGACTGGAGAAGTGGTAGCCACCTGATCTAGCACATAACTCTGTGTCTTGTGAGACTTTAACAATGTCTTCCAGCTTTGAAAGAAATTGATCAGACTAGAAAGAAATTGAACAGACTAAGTGCTAGACACACAAAGCCACCTGTTTTGGAACACTACAGCCTCAATATTTTTTCAGAGGCATATGAAGTAAGATATAACATCATCCCATTTGCTTAATGAGTTTGTTATCTGTCACAGTTTAGGGTCAGGGTGGTCCCTTAGACCTAACAGACGCTCTCTGTTAACCCCACTCCCTCCCCAAAGGGGAAGAGAAAAGGAATAAGAGAGAGAGACTTGTGATTAGAAAAGGGAACTAGAACAGCTTTAATGAGAATAATAATAATAATAAAAATAAAATAGAATATGTACAACTATATACAAAACCAGTATAGAACCCAACCCCCCTGATGGTAATTACATCACCATCACCACTGATGTTGTGCAGGCACCAGGGGTCCCAGCCTGGGCCCCGCAGCAGACGGGAGCTGTGTTCAGGAGTTGGATTCTGGTACTGGATTCAGGAACACACTGATTGGGATCGAAGGCAGAATGGACAGAGTCCGCCTTGGATACTCCGAGGAAGCAGTCCAAGAGGGAAGAAAAGCCCAGGAATAGGAAGCCCCTGTAGACCCTTCGGATCCCTCTGCTTTATACCCAATATGACGTATGCGGGCTGGAATCCCTCGCTGGTCAGTTTGGGGTCACCTGCCCTGTCTGCTCCTCCCTGCAGGTGCGGCCTTTCGCTTTCCTGCACCCCCCAATGTGATACACAAGATCCAGCAGTGGCCTTGGTCTGCATATCAATCCTTGGGAGTAACTCTAAACACGGGGTGTTATCACTGCTGGCAGCAGACACTGTCTGGGAAAACAGGCTGCTAACTTCAGAAAGTGCAGTTAGTTACAAGTACTGAACTGAAAAGTAAAATCACTGAACAGAATTAGTTCTGTTTTCACTCGAACCAGGACAGGCACTTACAGCTTAAGAAAAAATTAGCCCTTGCCACACAATATTTGCTTTTACCTGAATTTTGTTTGCTCTAAATGTCTGCCTCGTTCAGAAAGGGCCTGAAAATTTGTTTGTCTTTACAAGGGACTTGTTCAGACAGTTCCCAGTTCTAAGATGGATTACTCCTGTTTTTTGTAGACTTTAAAGAGACTGCAATATTTTTTTGTGTTCATCTACCTTTTTTAATTTTAACATACCCGTACTTGTTTGTAAGGCTTTTCACAGAGAAAGTTAGGTATGCTTGTATGCTGTTGCATTTAAAAATCATGTCTTTGCAGAATAGAAGTCATGTCAGAAGAGAGACTTTGGTGAGTGAAATATTTCAGCTGTAATTCTGACATGGAACTGATCTGCAGTTTAAGTTTTTTAGTGAATAGGAAGTTTTTATACATGCAGTAGCTGAATTAATTTTTTTCCTGAATGCTGCTAAATTGAGTTCAATATATTAATTTGTACCTCTTGTTTTGGCTAATGTAGCATTTTAAAAATTAATTATCAAGCAAATAATTTTAAATTTGTTTTAAAATTAATGGCCTTGTTCCCTGGAATAGCCAGTGATGCAAACCAGCTGTATGACTGCTTGATTGTGACAGGTTTTACAGCTGCTTTACATAATCGGAGCAGTGTACAACAGCTGGACTGTGTTAGGGAGTTTGGCCTAAGAACTGTTAGAAACTCAGCTGCACAATTCTGAAATTCAAGAATGATCTCCATGGTCTAGGAAGGAGCTGTATTCAACTAATGCATTTATTTGCTTGGCTTCATCCAGCTAAATAATCTTGAAATTTTACTTAGATGGAATCTGTGCTACAGAGTACTCCTGCCATAGTTAGTATGTTGCCTTAACTTGCTTAAATTTTTGGTAATTGGATCCTGTGAGCTTCATGTTGTGCAAGCTAGATACTAAGTTGGAGGAATAAAACTTGAAAAGAATTGTTTGTTTGTTTTTAAGTTATCCCTGAGCAACTCTCAAAGATTAAACGCAAACATGTCAGGTAGGTCTAGGCAAACACAAATTTACCTATGCAAAGGTAACTAGTAATCAGTTTAGAAATTGCCACCATCACAGCACTGAGACCTGAAATCATCCTTTCTGACTGTGAGAATTTAAACTGATTGTGGAAGCATAGTTGCTCAAAGTCTCTTCATATAAGCAGTGGAGGGAGACAGGTACATTTGAGAAGGCATTTCAGATCTTAAGGGGACTGACTCATGCTCTGTGAATGTTTTTCTCTCTTACTTTGGCTACCTAAATGTAGGTGAACTAAATCCAGTTCTAAGTTCTGTTTCCCCACATCTTTCTTAGAAGAAAAGACATGAATCTAACTGTAGGTTGTTTGAACAGTTTGAGAGAAACTATAATTTTTTTTTTCCTGAGAAACTTTTTGCTAGCTTTATGCCTGTAACATCTGATTGAACAGTCATTTAAGAGCAGACTTTTTTCCATGTATATAGAAAACTTGTATGATATGACATGTAGCTTGTAATGATAGGATTTTCAGAGGCACTGAGCACTTAAAAGTAGATAATCTTTGCTTAATGAAGTCTAATTCTTATCTTTCTTTGTAATTTTTTTCATTTTCTTTTTTTTTTATTTTCTGTCATAATCCACATTCTGAACTGTGGAATATATATTTAGAATATACAATTTTACAAACCTCTTAAGTCATAAACTCTTCCTGTGTCAGTACATTGCATGATGAGACATGTACACCTCAGAATGCACTAATTAAAATTGTTATGGTTGATTAAAATGTTGCTTTTCATACAGGCAAATCAAAATGGCAAGCTGGTGGAAAAACAAAGAGAATGACTCAAGGAACACACAAGACTGCAAAACAGGTATCTGCCTATTTTTTATTACAACATGAAATTTCTGACATAAAAATGTTTTGTGGTATCACTTATACATTACTGGCAAAATAATACATATATAAAATTGTGCATACATTGTATTTTTGAAGTGTACATTTCAAAGTCAAGTACTCAGAAGTTGAAAAATGCTAGAAGTCAGGTTATCTTCCTCAGCCTTTACATTTGGTTCTTCCTAACCTCTGGATGCTTGATGTTTGGCATTGAAGTTATTTTAAGGAATGTGCTGTTCAATAAAATGATACAGAATATTCTTCCTGTAAGCATGCTGCTTATACAAAGCCTACCTTTCTGCCTAATTTCTAATTGAAGGAAATGCTTTATTTCTTCATCTTTGGAAAAAACTAATCTGGGTGACTAAAATTTTGACTGAAAAACAAGTCTGAATAAGAAGTGTCAAGAAAAAGCTGCTGTTATTTTTATTCGTGACTGACAATCTTAATTACATTAATAAAGCAATAGCTGAAAATTTCCTCATGTTTAATATTATATCAGTTACTTTTCTTTGATTAATGGATTTAGCCACTAGAATGGACTTATCTATTTAGTATTTTGAGACAGTCTGTCAGATTTTGATAATAGGGAAGATGTTATTCTTTTGGTAAAAAAAAAATTGTTATGCTTCCACAGAGATCGATGTATTTGAATCCTTAAAAGATAGGACTGTTACTTTCCCAATTTAGTTTAGCAGCTATTAACTTTGTGTTCTCTATTAATGTACTAGTATGTTACAAACACTGTGTATCCTGGCTTTCTTGTTCTGTGAAGGTGCAATGTTGTTGGTGTAGCTGGGGCTCCCCGTAAGAGTTTATTTACCCTCAGAACCTTTTTGTTGTAAGAGTGATGTGCTACATAATCTGTCTATTTTAGTCACTTGGCATTATTATTGAGTATTCAGTGTCTCTGTGTGGGATTGCTGTACTAAAACTTTATTATAGAAACACTACAATCGTAGTGAGTAAAGTTAAAGTTTGAAATGGACTACTGAGTGTCTGGGCATCTTGGCAGTTCACCTTGGTATTCAGCACCTTTTTTTCTACTGCATTTCAGGCACTGCGTGGTGTTGTATGTCAGTGGCTTTCTTTTGTTGGTTTTCTTAGTGGTGTTCTGTAGAACACCACTACTTTCTGTAGTAGTGTTCCTCAGAGGTCAGTCCTGGGTCCATATTTAGCAATGACCTGGGTGAAGGGACAGAGTGTACCCTTGACAAGTTTGCTGATGATACAAAGCTGGGAGGAGTGGCTGACACATTGGAAGGCTGTGCTGCCATCCAGCGTGACCTGGACAGGCTGGAAAGCTGGGCGGGGAGAAATTTAATGAAGTTCAACAAGGGCAAGTGTAAAGTACTGCATCTGGGGAAGAACAACCCCATGTATCAGTACCGGCTGGGGGCTGATCTGTTGGAGAGCAGCTCTGGGGAAAAGATCGAGGAGTCGTGGTGGACAAGAGGATGACCCTGAGTAATGTGCCCTTGTGGCCAAGGCGGCCAATGGCATCTGCTGATGCATTAAAAGAGCGTGGCCAGCAGGTCGAGGGAGGTTCTTCTCCCCCTCTGCGCTGGTGAGGCCCCACCTGGAGTACTGTATCCAGTTCCAGGCATCCCAGTTCAAGAAAGACAGGGAGCTACTGGAGAGAGTCCAGCGCAGAGCCACTAAGATGATTAAGAGAGTGGGGAGAGGCTGAGAGAGCTGGGTCTTTTTAGCCTAGAGGAAAGGAGACTGAGGGGGGACCTCATTAACATCCATAAATATGTAAAGGGCAAGTGTCAGGAGGATGGAGCCAGGCTCTTCTCGGTGACATCCAGTGATAGGACAAGGGGTAATGGGTACAAGCAGGAGCATAGAAGGTTTTGGGTAAATATAAGGAAAAACTTTTTCACGGTGAGGGTGACAGAGCACTGGAACAGGCTGCCCAGGGAGGTTGTGGAGTCTCCTTCTCTGGAGACATTCAAAACCTGCCTGGACGTGTTCCTGTGTGACCTATCTATGTCCAACCCCCCTGCTAGAGCAGGATCACCTAGATCTTTTGAGGTCCCTTCCAACCCCTAACATTCTGTGATTCTGTGAAAAGTAAAAAGACCATAGCCTAGTAAGCAGCCCATTAGCTACCTGTGAACGACAAGATGACTCCATCCTGCCTTTCTTCCTTGCCTTCTTCATGAAGGCCCAACTACAGCCCCAGCTCCCACCCCGGAGTGAGCCCTTATGGACTCTGTGATTAAAGGGTGCTGTACCCTGACCGCACTCAGGCAGGTGCTTACCTGCACAGGAAAGTCATTAAGTCAATAGTAACATCGATTTTTGTGATAATGAGTTTCATCAGCACCTAAAGTACAGACCTAAAGATGAGCACACTCCCCAGTGTGCTCCTGTATCAGGGCCAGGATAAGCAAAGAGCAAAGGAAAGGGAATTATTTCAGCTTTGTTCCCTTCTGGATGCTCCATATGCTACAGCCAGCTGTTCTGGGTTTGTTCATACTCATTACAGTGGGCATGTGTGACAGACTCTACCTCCCTTCAGAGTGACTCAATCATACAGGGCCTCAAATGGTTTACCCAAAGCTCTAATGCAGTTTGTGTTCCCCCTGGCTTCACACTCCCCCACACCCCCCTGTCTAAATCTAATGGCTTTAACAAGTCCCACCCTCAGGACAAGAGGAAGGTTAGGTGACAGTTCTCCATGCTCTGCTGATCCCAGCAGTTTCACATCATGCAGGCAGCACATGGAGTGCAGCCGCCCCAGCCAGCAGGCTCCTGCAGTATTTTCTGATACACAAGCACAACCATCCCCCGCCCCGTCCTGAAACGGGGCAAGGCAGGCTTGTGCAACAAATTCACATATTCAGAGATTTCATGATCCCCGAGCCTGACTTGCTGCTTAGACACCATAGAAGTGGGAGTTCTCCACCTACCAACACGTGCAAGATCCCAGAGAAGCAGAGACTCAACCACAGCAACAATCCAGCGTAAGCTTTTCACAGTGAGCATACACAGCACAAGGCCAAATCCTGAACCTCTGGCTTAAGGGGACCTTTGGCATATGACACAACGTGGCTGGCACATCCCCGGACCAGTCTCCTCATTGATTGTCCATGTCCCCCTGAGCAGAGGGGCATGCTGCTAGGAAAAGTCTTTGGGTTTTAGTGTTCTGTTACTCTTTCCAAAGGTTGCTGTGCCACTTGCCTATAGTGGGTCTGAAATGTGGTGACGGGAGAATTTGGCTGTTCTCCTGCTGCTGTCCCAAACCATTACATCTTCCAAAGACCCACAGCCTTCTCTGAGCATTTCTTATTACTTCATCCATTCAAACAACAGAACTCCATCATTTTTTTTCCAGTAGATTTCCCTTCCAGTGGCTCGGAGTGGTTCCTCCCACTGTTCCCCCACATGTTGTCTCTCAGCTTTAATCAAAGTCACTTCTTATTTCCCATCTGATTACCCAAGTGCTGCCTGGCCCTCAGCCACCCTCAGAGCTGGCATAAGCAGGTGCAGCTCTGACAAAGTGACATCAATCTGAGTGCACCCTGAATTGGAGTTGTCTCCCTGATGGAGACCTCTTGCTGCCTAGTATTTCTGAAAGCACAGTCTCACAGTATGCACATGTGAGTGAAGTACAGGAGAAAAGGAGTCAGTCAGTCAGTTCTTGCCTCTTTCACCTACTCCTAGGATCACCAAATGAAGAAGCTGCCTCACCCTATACACCTTCTACCTCTCTTTAAAATGTAAATGAACTCTTTTCAGCTTTCCTGTTAGTGTTGGGGCTCCAAGGGATTGATGAAGACTGATGAGTGCTCCTGTGGTATCAGCAGAACTTCGATTTCAATTTCCCACCACCACCAAATCACTCTGCTGCTCTGTGCGCTCCCTTGCTGTTGTCCCATTGCAAAGTTCTCCCATTCGGAGTCCCCTCCAAGCACAAAGAGTGTCATACTCTCCTTAGTACCCAGTAAAGGGTCACACACACAACTAAGATCTGGCTTTTCTACACCAGAATTGCTACAGCACTACACAGGCAGCGGAGGCTGTTGAACACAGCCTGCCCCTTGCATTAGGAGGAGACACACACTTCCACTTAAATCCATTCAGTTTTCAGAAGCACCAATGATATCTGCCCAGGGACGTCCAGCTCTTTGAGTTATTACATTGGCTTTTACTCATGAAGCCAGATCTTGTGTTTCGGACACCAACATGATTTAAGCAGTGGAACTCCTTGCTTCAGGGGGGCTGGATGTTATCAGTTCTCCTAAACTGAAAGTGACTGCACAAATTGAAGGGAGAAATCCCCATCTAGAGCTTCTGAATATAATGAAATTACACTTGACTAGGAAAGCCATACACCTCTGGAGATGGAAAGAGTGTATTAAGGTGTCACTACATGCCTGTCCCATTCCTATGTTCCTCCTCAAGCATCCACTATTCACCTCCACAGAAGAAAGAAAACTCGGCTGGCTGAACATTTCATCTCGCACAGTGTAATTGCTTTAATGAAGGCTAAGGCAAAGAAAATACTTTCAGATTCCCTCGTGCCTCTGAACCACTTGCACAAACCCTCAACAAGTCTGTCCACTGTGTCTGATCATTACTCCACTGCACCAGGAGCTACAACAAAGAGCCACAGTGCCATGATGAATGATTTGCCTCTTGAAACAATCCAGAAAGGGATCCTATCTAGGGTCAGAGACCTCCATGTACCTCTATTACCTTAAACACCCAAGAGAGTACAGGAGAATAGATGTCCCAAGCTCATTTTATAACCAGCAAGAGAGGAGGGCATGGCCTCAGATGGGCTGATTTCTGTCTCTCCCTGAGCACAGTGCCTGACTGCAATACCATCACCAACGTACACGACTGCACTCACGGGTTATTTGCATTCCTCAGCTTGGATAAGATGAATCCACACTTCAACAACATACACATGTAGAGAACAGGATCTGCACCTCAGTACCCAGTACAATGAACTAATGCACTCCTGGACTCTGAGTCTTTCATCAAAAATGTTTTTGAGGAATTACAGGACAGCATCTCTGTGAACACTACAAGGCTGCTTTCTCAAGCTCCTCTGCCTTGTGCCACTGTGGGCAAATAACCTCAGCAGAGCAATCCCTGCATTTGACCAAAGCAAAAAAGCAAGCAAGACCAGAGTCTCACCACAATTCTCAAGAGAAGGATGTGCAAAGGAAGCCTCCCAAGGTCATGGCAGAGAAAACACACCCACAGCTGCACCAGCAGCTGTCAGGCTCTGCTGAGAAGCCTTTGATGAGGAGGCCTCTGAAAATAAAGGGCATCACTGAGCAAAGCAACTAGATATGAGCAGCGTGTATTGGGCTCCTCTGCCCTAGGTACAGAGGAAAAAAGGCCACCTGCTTGTTCCCTGCACACAGAGCTGTGCCTATCCTTTCAGACACACTTCAGCCTCACACTGGAAAAACAAAGGGAAGCGCTAAAGGCCGGAGCATCTCCTCTTTTCCTTGACAGCTCTGAAACACCAAACATACCACAGCATCTGGCTAAGCAGCCTGGCTCACACTGTTGCTCCCTTGCCAGGGAGACTGACTGACAGATTAGATCAGACACACAGATGATGGGCTGGGACATCTTGAAGGCCCATCTCAAGCTGCCTTCTGATTTCTGTTTGCAGCATTAATCTCCAGTGACAGAGAGGCTCCCAACATGCATAAACCAGCTGTGCAGCACTCTAAGTAGGACACCATGTCATATATGACACAAGGGACTTCTAAGGTGTCTTGGTGCATGCTAGGGCAGAACATAACAGCAAGAAACTCTGCCACTGATGTAAAGAAAGGCTGAAACTATTGTTGTGAAGAGGGAAGTAGAATAAAGAAGTCCCAAGATATGGGTGGAAGGGTTGAAGCCTTCCACAAGACAGGCTGCATGTAACTCATCGCAAAGCTTCCTATCAATAGAAAATCTATAAAGCATTTTCCTGTCACAAGGATATCTCCAAACCCTCTAAAATGAATGCCAAAGAGCAGTGACAAAATTAAGCCTTGATCACAGAGGGTCATCTCCTGCACCAGCTGTGTCATGCACGCAGTGATCCATCAGCCTTGTCTTTCGCTGGCTGGCTGCAGGGACGGCCTCTCTTCTTTCACATTCCAGTGTGACCTCTTCCTGATCTCCACTTCAAATACTCCATCTCCAGCCCCTCTGTCTTCCCTGGCGGCACATATACCCTCTGCTTCTGCCACAAAGCTATGAATCACGATAGAATAATAAGCTCATTTATGAGCTGCAGACAAGCCCAAAGGACCAAAGAGCGGAATAAATCACTACAAAGCTCTCTAAGCCGATTTATTCATTCAAGTTTTTTTGCTTTGACTCTAGCCTCCTCTAACTAGTGTCCCAACAATGTGGTAGTACAACACAACAAAGAGCACCCTTCCTTCAAGAGGTTCATTACTTTTGTCTTTGCAAGATCAAGAGATGAACTGGCTTGTAAAGGATTTGAATCCCAGAGCAACAGCTGAATGCATCACCGCTCCGACTGATTCTCAGGCTTGCAGTAAGGCCTGCAGCAGGGTGGAATATGGAAATGAACTGCTAACATGGGCTTCCAGCACTCAGCTCTGCTGGGGAAAGATACTGCCTAACCTCCAGGGTCCTCTTGTCCTCAGGATGGTGGATAAGGATGTAAGCATGGGCTTCTCCTGGGGTAGGAAGACTTCTGAAGTTGAACACAGCTGTTTGCTGACTGGTACAATGCAGTATCAATAAAGAGGTCTTTGCCCTTCTTTCACATTAAGGATGACAGCACTCTGAAGATACTGGGCCTCCCAGGCATAGCTGCATTCATACGGTAGCTCAGAATCACTCACTGTGATTTCCTTACAAATAGGAAATTGAGGCAAGGCAAGTTAAAAGCACTGAACTGAGTTTGACTTTCAAAGTAGGTGCAGATCTGGGATAGAAATCTTCAGATTCCTCCTGCCTGTCTCTCACCATCCCACCTTCCTTTAGCCTTTCCCCCCATCCTTCATGCCAAAAGCTCAAGTCAGCTTGTTGGTTTTTTGCCAGGCTTGTCTGTTCTTCAGGCTTACCCATTCCTGGGCTTTCTCACCACAGCCTCATCAAGACACTGATAGGAAAGTTGTATTCCTGTAGTTTCTCCACGGCTTTGGTGCAGAGAACAAGGAGAACACATAGCCATGCAGGATTTCCCTTTTGAGCAGTCACCCACAGAAATCTAGGCAAGTATCCAGGCCTAGAGCTTCTGCTCCTCGACCTCACAACAGAAAGCGCAATCCAGTATAATGCACATGACCCAGCAACCGAAGAGCCCAGATCTGCTGCTGTATCTGCCCCTGCATTATTGTGAGCAGCTCACGTAACAAGGTTTTCTCATCTATAAGAAATGCTTATCAATTGCCCCTTAAACTCCTGTCTGTTACTTACGTTACAGATCATCCCAAGGGGTCATAGCTCAGGGCCAGAGGTAGAAGTAGGATTTTTTTTTTTTTCTTTTTAAGGAGTATGAGAAAAACTACAGCAACTCAGTAACTCAGCCCAGTGGAACATTCATCCCGGGAGACATGAGAAGGTCAGGGTCCTGTGGCAGGACTGCTGCTCCCACAGCCTCTCTGCAACTGCTAGATGCTATACAAATGCATAATGTTACTCTCTTCCAGATGCATAATGTTACTCTCTTACAGATGCTTTGGGGTGGGAACTATGGGTGGAGAAGAAGCAGGGCACGGCTGAAAAGGGCACAAGATGGCACCCATTAGCAAGCATCCTATTTAGTGACCATCTGTAAATGAGGCAGCATGAATAAGAGACATGAACAGATCTCTCACAGGCCCTTGCTATTATTGTCTCACAGGGGCATCACAGCAGAAAGGAAGTCTTAAGAATGAGGAAGCTGAGTCCCCTGATTCATTACTCCCTGTAAAGTCCTAAAACTGCTGTCCTGAGACAGAAAGCACCAAATCAAACTCCAAACAACACTTCCCCAATCCAGGGAGGGGTTTGCCCTTTGGGAGGTAGTTGTCTACTTTCACTGATGCCCTCTCCACAAGATATTCTGAAATTGCTTTGCAGAACAGTTGGCTTTCCAACTGTGTTGCCCTCATGCTGAGAGTATCCCTAATTTATCTCCCTGTGGATGAAAGGAGCTGGGAAGAAGGCATTCAGTTCTTGTTCAAATGAATCTCTCTTTGCTTTCACAACAGCCCAGGAATCTCTCAGCTGGCATTTTTGTTCATGACTAAACATTGGTGGAGGATGTAATACGTGGCTTAAAGGAACAGATCACCATGAACACATAAACAACCTGTCAGGCTGACTTGCCTTTGCTTTGCAGCACGACTGAAGGGCTTTTACAACCCCCTTTTCTTCACGTAATTAAAAAGTAATTATTTTTGCAACACAGGATGGAATCATGTTCAACAGCTCGACGACAGCAAGGAGCTGAAGTAGGGGAGGGAGAGGCACACTTTGCAACTAGAGGATAAATGGCCTTCAAAAATTGTGGAGGAGGAACAGAAACTGCAAGGAAAAGATGAGGCTGGCAGTGAAAGAAGGAGCTATTCGATTCTGTAGGGGTGTAAATTTTGGCAAAGTGCTTGCTTCGAGATCAGGATTGAGGTCCATTTAGCAGAGCAGCGGGGGAGAATCTGAGAACTAAATTAAGAGAGACAGTGAATTCTTTCCTGTGCCCTCAGTGCAGGCTCAACTCAGCACCCATTGTAGTTGTCAGAAATCTTCCAGCTGACTGTACTGTCCCTTAAAGACTGCCAGTAAGGCCTGGGCTAGGAACCACCAGCAGGAGCCATCCAGGACTGAATGAATGCTGAAGTGTCTGAGGGTATCCCACATAAACAGGAATCTCTTCAGCTCTGTGGGGAACAGGCCAAAAGTCTTCTGCTGAAGTGCAGGTGAAGCTGACAAGCAAGACAGGAAACAGCCTGAAAAAAGAAGGCCAACCTCATTG
Organism: Megaceryle torquata; assembly: GCA_024611175.1. Lineage (NCBI taxonomy): Eukaryota > Metazoa > Chordata > Aves > Coraciiformes > Cerylidae > Megaceryle > Megaceryle torquata. The sequence continues at coordinate 4,463 of JANIJG010015815.1, read as the reverse complement.
ATTGTACCTCTGGTCACTCATCTTTAGCAAGAATCACACCATATCTTTCTTGCAAAGATGAGGCTGAAGAGCAACTTGCTTGGCAGTTCAGGTGAGCCTTAGTGGAAGCAGCTATGTTGTATCACAGGCCATGAAGTCACATTTACCCCATGCTGCAACCCAGTTAGGCACACATGAACTAAGCACCGTGATGATTTAGTCTTGCCAATGCCTGAGCAGCTCACAAAATAGGCAGAGCCCACTTGTGCTGCCTGTGGAGAGCTACACCAGCTACCTCAGCAGCACCAGTACCTGGATGTGAAGCAGCCACTTTAAATCTGGCCCTTGCCTGTCTTCAAGAAGAGCAGCCTCAGAGTGATCACATTTTTTAAAAGAAAACTTTCTGTAAGTTCAGAAAAAAACCCCCAAAAAACAACCAAACAAAAAAGCAGCTCTGGCACTGATTTCAAAGGCAGGCAGGCAGTTTGATGCTTTTAAGAATCCCTTGGATTCAAGAACCAAGAACCTACAGCCTGAAAGCTTCAGGACACTTAAGAGCCCACAAAGTGCCTTTGAACAAGGGGCTCCTCTCGAAGGCATTTTGTTACTGTAGAGGTGCTACTGCTGCTTGCACAGCCAGATGGCTTCAAATGATTCCAAATAACTGTAATGCAAAGACTTATTCAACAGCTCACTGTATTCACTTCAGACATTTTTTTTACTTATTTTCACAAGCAAAATAACCACTTAAATTTGGCTTTGCATCAATAAATTGCCCAAGATAATAGTATAGATGAAAAGAAGAGCTGACTAGCAAGAAAATATAATAAAAAGGTGCTTGACTGCATGAGTCAGTACTGGCCTCCATGTCAGCGGCACAATTAGTCCTCCCCGTGCAGGCCACATGGTTTGGTGTTGCATTTGACAGACAAATCAATCCTCCCCTTCTTCTAAGCACTGTCTAATGAATAAATCAGCAAGGTCATTGGTGCTGATGCTTCGCCCTTTCCCTGCCAGCCAGCTGGAGCTGGACCTGCCGCCTGGCTCCATCTGCTGTGCTTCCAACAGGATCCAAATGTCCTGGGGAGCGATACGGAGCAGTTACAACTTGCAACTGGGCAACAAAAGTCCCTGGGTTTACTCCTGACTAGTGTGTTATCTTGGTCAAGTCACACCAACCCTTGAAGCCAAACAATGTAATCACTTAGCACATCTTGTCTGCTGAGCCAGACATGGAGGAAAGGGGGGAAATCAAGGGAAAAAGTACCAAAGGACTTCAGGTCACTACTGGCTTTGCGTTGGTCTAGTTCACCACTGCTATGTGCAATGAAGGTGGAAAACCTGCCACATCTAACTAGGAGTCCTTCAAGGAGGACTGCCCAGCTCTCCAGTGGTTGAGGCAGACTGTTCTATTGCATGCCAAAACTGTTTTATTGCAGTTCCCGTACAGCAGCTGAAGGGGGACAAGAAGACATGCTGTAGCCAGCCCTTTCCCTGACAGCCAAAGTCCATAGCCCTCCTGCTTGCCCATAGCCTCCAGCACAGCACACTTTGCTGAGAGCCCTGGATTGTTATGCCACTGCACTATAAACAAATTGCTATCATGATCTGGTCTTGTGCACACAAAGGGGTCCTGAGCTAGTTAATGCAATAATAAGAACAATAGCAGTAATTTACTCAGCACCAAGTAAGGCTTTCAAAACACCCAGGAAGATAAGAGTACTGTCACAAAGCACTCACTCAAAACAGAGAGGAAGGGGAGATGGGAAAACAAACACGAGGGGACTGGCTGAGAATGGCAGCACTTCCAAGATCTGCAGATGAAGCTTCTTGCAGACTTGTTGCAAAACTGCCACTCGCCCCTAGAGAAAGTTGGGCTGTGCTTGATGATTTTGTTTTACCCAAGGCTATTCCCATGGAGGATCTGTCCCAGAACTCCACACGAGGACTTCCTCCCCTCCATCACTCTCCCAGATAAAGCATTTCCCACCTCTCATCTTGTTGCTTCAACCCCACATCTGCCTTCACTTTGCTGAGCACCCATGAAATCTTAGCAGACCAGGGCATAACACACAACCTAAATACTTTGAGGGGGTCCACAGAAAGTGCTTCCCTTGGTCTGGTGTAAGGGGTGAAGGTGATTCTGTAGCAGACAAACAAGTGGCTGGATGGAGATACACTTTCCAACCTCATGCCACCCTCTCTTTTCCCAGCTGACAGGCTGCTCTCCAGGACTCAGGGAGCTCTGTCCTTTTGCTAGGCTGTGAGGTCTCTGCAAATGAGCCCTGCCTTCCCTTGATGAGCTCTGTGATGCCAGTGGTTGCTCAATCCCCTTAGTTCTCACCCACACATCTGCACAATTTGTGGACGTGCTGCCACACAAGCACTTATTAAAGCTGTAAGAAACTTGTGCAGGGATAACTCAGCAGCCTGGCACAGCAGGAGCACCCTGAACACAAACAACCATGAGCAAAAGAAGAAAGTAGAGCAGAAGGGAGAGCAGAGGCTGTAGGAGGAGACAGCGTAGACCTGCAGGAGGAATCAGAGGAGCCAAGCGGTGCATCTCAATTCAGGGCAAGTGATCCAGCAGGAGGAAAGCAAGAAGCTGATGAAGCCCTTAGGAATATGATCTGGAAATCGATCACTTTTCCATGATATTACAACAAGGATGAGTTACCTACCACTAAATTTCCTCCTGAAACAGGCCAGGAAACCCTGGCCCTGAGAGAGCATTATGGCCTAGAGAAGCACATGTGTCTTCACCACACCAGCTTTGCCCACCAAGGGGACAGGAGATAGTCCTGGAAAGGACACCAGGACAAATCCTTTGCTTTAGCTCGGCTAGCTAAAACCTGTCTCCAACATTCTGCCTGAGGTGTTGCTTGGAAGTTCCATTTAGATATTAAGCAACAAGAAGAACGCTGCAGTGCCTTCTTTGCCACACAGCACACTTCAACCACTTCTGCTCAAGCATACAGCTGTCAAGACAGCTGTGTTCCCCGACCGGCTGTTAGCCACAACAAGGAAAGGCTCAGCCATCAAAGATGCAGAAGGAGGGAGAATCCCCATACAGCAATGGAGGGTGACCAACTGTTAGGCCATTTGTACAAACACTAATTACAAATACAGCTTTCTGCTATGCAGACCTTCTAGTAACGGTATGAACAAGTTCAACTCTATCTTTCCATCAAATTGATGGAATAAGAAGCAGGCACTCCTCTGGACTAGTATGAATCACCAAAATGCAGACACCCCTAGGGTGGGATGCACCTGTGTGCCATGACAGCACCTAATCCATTAAGGCAGAAGTGAGCAAGGCTGTACCAGCCAAAACAGAAGACAGAAGTGAAACAAGACAGAGAGAATCAAAATTCCTCCCTGCCACAACCCTCCTAAAATCAGAGGGGAGAAACCAGAAACAGAACTCTTGCTGTTAACCCTGAAGCTGGCCCCACAGCCTTCATTAGCGACTCCAAGGGCCAAGGACACCTGCAAGGCTCACATCCAATCTTGAAAACACCCCCACTACTGACCAGTTGCACCTTCCTTGCTGGCAGAAATGTGGTAGGGGTTGAGGAGGTTGTAAGGACAGAGCAAAGCACTAGGAAGATGAAGAGCCTGTTGGACTTCACATGAGGCATAGTTCCACACACTGCAGCACACAGCATGTCCTGAATCACATCTCCCCACACACACCTCAGGAAACAAAAACGCTGTGGGAAGAGAGATGCCTCTCTGCCACTGCCTTGGCTTGGACTCCCTTCACCATCTTCCTCCTTAACCCAGGATGGAGGAGTCCACCCTATGCTGACTTCAGTACGCCAACAGGCACAAAAGCTGCTGCCTTTTTTCCTGTTGGTCTGTTTGATCGTGCAATGCTCCCCTCTCCCTCTCTGTCTTTTACAATAGCCTGTGCACACAGGTAGGCAGTAGACAGTTTGGGTGTAAATCTCTCTCTAAGACTGTAAATTCAGCTTTCTAAAAACACATATTCATTGTCACCGAGTACAGGAACCCAGGGTTTTGCAGAATACAAGGCTATTAAATGCTGCTGTCAGAGCAGCTTTATTTGACTGAATCAGCTTTTGCAGATATAAGTGAAATGGAATTTAGTACTGCCTAGGATTGCCACCAGCACCTGGGAGCACAGGCAATGGCCACTGCCTTCCAGAACACTCTTGCCTGCTCACATGCAGACTACAAGGCACACAGTTACCAAGCCAGTAACAACATCAACACAGCAAAACTGGGCCCTAGGTCCATGATCACAGGATGTCAGGGGTTGGAAGGGACCTTGGAGATCTTCGAGTCCAGCCCCCCTGCCAGAGCAGGACCATAGAATCCAGCACAGGTCACACAGGAACGTAGCCAGGTGGGTTTTGAAAATCTCCAGAGGAGACTCCACAGCCTCTCTGGGGAGCCTGTTCCAGGGCTCTGTGACCCTTACAGTAAAGAAGTTCCTCCTCATGTTAAGGTGGAACCTC